>OX608081.1:5740139-5890139 GCA_951509765.1 Sphenella marginata | reverse complement strand
TTTATTTTATTTTATTTTATTTTATTTTATTTTATTTTATTTTATTTTATTTTATTTTATTTTATTTTATTTTATTTTATTTTATTTTATTTTATTTTATTTTATTTTATTTTATTTTATTTTATTTTATTTTATTTTATTTTATTTAATCTCTACGATTCTACCGTTAACATTTCCTTCAGAGCTTTTATTTCTTTCTCTTTAGAGTATATACAAGTACATGTTTACTTACATACATATAAAAGTTTATGTACAAACTGCGTGATAAAAAAGGGAGAAATATAGAAAGTTTTATTCCAACTCGAGCATGTATGCGTACAGGTTCAACCAATTAATATGAAATATAAATATATGAATGTGGGTATGTGTTGCTTATGTTGCCTGTTGGCTCTTCTACTGATTGCCACTGTTATGTTTTAATGCAAATTTCGTTGAAACTCGACCACTCAAGTGATTAAAAATGCAGAAATGCATTTGCATAGCAGAGATAGTAAACTGCTATCAAACTATTTGAAAAAATACTAGTTCAATACTATAATTTTCTGGCTGGAATGATACTAGTTCGTTAAGTAAAGCCCATAATTCCGAAAACTTTAAAAAAAAATTACCGAAATAGTGCTGGGATGAAAACGAAATAGTCCTCAATGGTCCACAAAAAGGACCTTTTTTGGGCCCACTACTATGGAAAAATGCTTCATTTGTGTAGTAATAATTTCATTTCATTTGAATATAATTCCGAAGAGTCACATAAAACTTGAAATCATCTCAGCGAAACTTACATAATTTAAAAATAAGTAAGCAAAAAATAATTTAAAAATTTTGGAAAAAAAATTAGTATCTTGTTCTATTCATTAACCGGTTAGTGCTTTTGAAAAAAAAGGCTAATAAAATTATTCGTGGATAATAAATCTGTTTTATTTGAGTTAAATTATATATTCAAAATTACGCCAATCTGATTTGGTTTAACAAATAAAGCAATTTTCGTTCGGATAGGGTGGGGAAAAAAAATTTGTGACCAGAAGTTATGCTTGTCGAAATCCGTCAATAAAAGTTTAGGGAAAGTTAGAACTTTCCAATCTGCACCATTTAGCAACAAGAAGAAATGGGCAACTAAACCTTACCATTTCTATTAAAATTTTCTTAAAAAGCTCCGCTAGATGACGCTGGAAACTTCAAATCGTATTTATGGTCCGTTTTTATTTTATTAATCTGTTTATTTGCTATCGTAAAAAATGCACACTTCTTTCATTTATTTCATTTGCGCACCCTTTTTATAATTCTCAACCAGTTAATGAAATATTCTGAAGATATTGTTTTTGGCTGCAGCATAACCCCCAGTGCTCAACCTCTATGAATACATATAAGGTGTAACAGGTGCATTGCACCCTCCCAGTTCTATAGAGAACACATATGTAAATTAAATTAAATAATAAAATAATAAATTTTCTAAATAAAAACAATAAAAACCTCAAATGAGAATTAAAAAAAAAACTACTCGTCCCCTCAAAGCTTAAACAATGCGAGATTTCTCAGCACCTCGGTTCTTGTCCATACTAGTTTTGATTCAGTTTTTCACTAGTTGGTTTGACTTCAGGGTAAGTACGTTCCTATACGCGCATGAGTTTGTACACTTCCTTCTGTGTTCATTGTTTTATTCATTTTACTTACATAGAAATAGATATGCCTCTTGGCAATCAACTTACTGGCTAGCTTGTTGCTGTTGTAGATGTGCGAAAGTAGCACTTCACGTGTCCATTGTTGTGATGGGTTATGGGAATATGTTTGTTAGTGGTTTTGCTCTAGGGAATCAGCAATGCAAATTTTGGCTTGATAACAGTATGAATTCATATGAATCTTCTTTTCCTAAGAATGAGCCAAGCATTGTCAAAAGAGAAGTGAATCAAGTATTTGTGCAAGATCCGATTTAAAATGAATACTATTGTAAGAAGAGTAAAATGAGTACGAAATTAAGAAATGAGATACTCTCTAGACAAACCAGGCTCCCGTCTTATTAGTCTCTCATTACGACTGTTCTGATAAACTTCTCAGAATGATGGTATGAGGTGGGTTTGGTCGAAGGCACGAGAGGTAAAGTCTATCAGTCTGTCGAAGCACAAGTAGAGATCCCACTAACGCCAACTAGATAATACAAACCTTCCGAGGCTTAAGAATGAAAATGATGACTATCTAACAAGATAGCAGAGACTTTCAAAAGGCGTTTGTTTTGCTTCAGCAATTAATGCTTCCTCGACTTAGACAGGGTTTATTAGGAGCACAGCTGCAACGAGATTTAGGCGATTAGGTTAAGGTGCTAACTGAAAATTAATAGCAAAACAGAATTATAATTTGACAGAATAATTACGCCGTTTTACGCAACTTAATAGCAAATCAATTTTAGTCTCTAAGCTGTCCATCTCATATCCACTATTAATTCAGCTAACCATTTACAAACGGTAAAATCTTATAAGCTCATCTCCTCTCTGCCATAGCAAAAGTACATGGCATTATATTTTGTATAATTCTTGAAATTCTTGCACACGTACACTCTTTTCAGCTCAATCGTGAATTCATTAATTATTCCATATAAAGTACTTAATAGCACTAAGCTACACTAAATACCAGTACTTAAGCTGCTTAAGCTCCGATGCCAAATTTTACTGCACTTAACTGTCAAATGCAGTGAAAACATTTTACAGTTACGACAGTATAAATGTTAATGCTTAATTAATGCAACCCTGACTACAATGACAATAATATGCCGACAACAAAAACAACTTTGTTGACTAAATTTATGCAATGCTGTTTTTTTTGAAAAACTACATTTACAGGCAAAATGACTTAGAAAATAGTACAACAACAAAACTATTAATACTCCCGTAATTGTGACACGCACACAAACAAACGTAGTGAGGTGTAAAGTAAGGTGAGCGTGTACTCAAATGTGTAAATTCACATAAGGAATTTATTTGCTTCATTTTATATAGCTTTTGAGTTATATTTTTACTTGGGCTGTGCGATTAATCGCTTAGTCAAAATTTAATTTTACTACCCTTAGGAAAATTGAATATTATGTGAACAGTCATTTTAGTAGCGAAATGTAAAATGCCTTTATTTTAGATTATCGAAAATGCGTTCGCAAAAATATGTAATAATTAGCTGACGAAATGTGAACCAGACTCATTATTTCGAAGATTTTATTTATATATATGAAATTTTCCACCATTTGCCTTATTTAAGTGTAATGCAAATCTTTTAATACTTTCACTCCATCAAAATGTATTGTAAATCATGTTGCATACTCATTAGCATATTTGCATTTTTAGCTGGCAATGACAGCGATAAGAAAAATGGGCATTGCGTGCCAGCCATGGTAAACGCCCTCAAAGCTAAAACGCTTGGAAAAAATATACCCAGTTACTCGTATGAGTAATTAAAATCTAACAACAACACTGCGCAAGCATGTAATTTGGTATGAAATGGTAAATGAAATTGAGCATTTAAATTTAGAAAATAAATTTGAAATCGTAAAACACGCATTTTAAGGGTTACAACTACCGTTACATGGCAAGTGCAAATTTGCATGTGCTTAATGGGATTATTATGTAGCTGCATATTGTTGTTGCATGTCTTCAGTAACGCCCACCTAACGTTCCTGTTTTTTTATTACGAAAGATATCTCACTTAATACAAATATAAAATGGTGTTAGCATCACAATTGGAGGCGGTTTGATGTTGACAAGTAAACAATTAAATCATAAAAGAGCTGCTGAGCTGGAAATGAATGAACAATGTACGGGAAGTCTTATTTTTTTATTATTTTTTTTTTTTGTTTATTGTATTTTATTTTATTTTATTTTATTTTATTTTATTTTATTTTATTTTATTTTATTTTATTTTATTTTATTTTATTTTATTTTATGTTATTTTATTCTATTTTATTTTATTTTATTTTATTTTATTTTATTTTATTTTATTTTATTTTATTTTATTTTATTTTATTTTATTTTATTTTATTTTATTTTATTTTATTTTATTTTATTTTATTTTATTTTATTTTATTTTATTTTATTTTATTTTATTTTATTTTATTTTATTTTATTTTATTTTATTTTATTTTATTTTATTTTATTTTATTTTATTTTATTTTATTTTATTTTATTTTATTTTATTTTATTTTATTTTATTTTATTTTATTTTATTTTATTTTATTTTATTTTATTTTATTTTATTTTATTTTATTTTATTTTCTTTTATTTTATTTTATTTTATTTTATTTTATTTTATTTTATTTTATTTTATTTTATTTTATTTCATTTTATTTTATTTTATTTTATTTTATTTTATGTTATTTTATTTTATTTTATTTTATTTTATTTTATTTTATTTTAATTTATTTTATTTTATTTTATTTTATTTTATTTTATTTTATTTTATTTTATTTTATTTTATTTTATTTTATTTTATTTTATTTTATTTTATTTTATTTTATTTTATTTTATTTTATTTTATTTTATTTTATTTTTACATATTTGTAAGTTTTGCAAGCTTGAGATCAGAGAAACAATAATTCGTAATGAATTTTAATTGTCAGTTTTTGGGAAAAATTGATAATTGGAGAAAAATTACATTGTTAAATCACAGCGATGGATAGGATTACATGTTTCAGAGTTTCCAAGCTCATCATCAGATCCCTTTTCGGACACTGGGATGCGAACCAGTGTCTGCACATCCCAGTGTCCGAAAAGGGATCTGATGATGAGCTTGGAAACTCTGAAACATGTAATCCTATCCATCGCTGTGATTTAACAATGTAATTTTTCTCCAATTATCAATTTTTCCCAAAAACTGACAATTAAAATTCATTACGAATTATTGTTTCTCTGATCTCAAGCTTGCAAAACTTACAAATATGTAAAAACAAGAAAGATCGCAAAAAAACCAACAACAAAATTTTATTTTATTTTATTTTATTTTATTTTATTTTATTTTATTTTATTTCATTTCATTTTATTTTATTTTATTTTATATTTATTTAAAAATCAAACTATCAGTTACATTCTCACTGGGGTTGATTACTTTCACACTCTGGAGCACATACAGTAAAGTATTTATATTTAAAAAACAAGTATATAGTAGTTTCAGTCAATCTAATTGGCATACCTAATCAATTTCTCATTTACTCACAGCATTTAAAAATTCCATTGAACGTACTAAAAAAGGGACAGAATTTTCTGCTGGTACACTCAATTTGCATTCAAAGGAGACTTGCATTAATAAATCATTTGCAAGTACTATCAGTTGCTGTCGTAAACGTAATTAAAGACATTCAATTCTTAATTAAAACAACTATTTCTTACAACACTTTTAAATGAATGACTTCAATGTGTTGCCAGCTTGACTAAGTGCTTGGTAGAAGAAAATCGAAAAGTACGAAGAACTAAAAAAAAAATTACTAACTAGATATTGATTTCTACAGTGATAATCAATTTAACAAGTGCTGATTAATTGTAGCTGGGATAGAGAAATTAATGGTTATCCAACACTTTTCAAGCCTTCGAGTTACAAGCGCATGCACTCAGCCATTTAGCCTATTTAATGGTATGGCAGCAATTGCAAAAAAAAACGGTAGAAGTCAACTAGAGCGAAAAGGGTCATTGTGTGCGGGTATGCAGCATGGTTGTATGGGGAGAAGCGTGCAATGAATTAAAGTTCAATTACAATTAGTAATGTTCGCTCAAATCACCTTGAATGACTGATGGGTAAGCCAAGGTAAATGAAATATACTATTGGCAAACATTGAAGGAGAGTAATGAGAGCAAGAAAAACTGTAAACTTGTTAGCTATTGCAAAAAAAATTAAAAATGTATGCCAATGTGGGTATGCAACAACAACATCTTAGCCTTTTCTGCTCGTTGAGCTATTTGACAGAATTTTTGCTTCGTTATTGTTTTTTAATAAAATCTAAAACAACGCTGTAAAATTCTTTTAATTTTATTTGAATTTTTTTTTGTTACTTATATCATATTTTTTTTACTTAATTTTTTTTTATTTCATTTAATTAAATTTTTTTGAATTTTATTTAATTTTTTTTATTCTATTTTATTCTTTTTTTTTTTACTTTATAAATTTTTTTTCTGTATTTGATTTTATTCAATTTTGCTATATTTTATTTTTTAACGAACGTGGTTGAGCTTTGAAACATAATCCAACGCTTATTGCAGTCCGCTTTAGATCCTTTCGTTTTGATACCCATACTGTACTAATACCTTTTGGATCAACCTGGTGTACATACATATTAATCGATAACTCCCAAACCGGTCTAGTCATCGAAATAAAGGATATCTTAAACTTTAAGTTGGACATCTAGTAATGCAACTGTGAAAATTGCATCTAACTTTGTTAAGTAACTTTTGAGTGATGCGCGAACAAACATGCAGGCAATAAATTTTTCATGAATATTTGAAATGTATAGACATCTTAAATAATTTTTGGCTAGACAACAAAATCTTACAAAAAAATAACTTTGTCAAATGGCTTATCGAAAAAAATATTTCTTAAATTATATGCTTTATCTTTTTTTTATACTTGGAATACTTAACAGTAACATTTTATTTGATAAAAAAAATTAAGTGAAGCTGTCTTCAAAAGCTTTGTATCATGATAGCATCATTAGCTTTATTTTCGCACTTTTTGTTTTGGTTTATTCTGCTTTCTTTTTTATGTTTTTTTTTTCTTTTTGCTGCACGTTTCCAAATTACTTTACGGTGCTGGCATCAAGCTGCTGGACTTCCGCTGACAACTTCATTGGCACCTTAAGACCTTGAACGATTTCACCTTGCTAGTTCCGGACTATTGGACGCACGTGTTTGTCTGTTGGATCAAGCTGTCTTTGCAAGTTAATGTCTATTAAGCTTTTTTTTTCTTTTCGAATTGGCGTACGTTGCTCTTGTTGCTATGACAATTTCGTTTTTTTTTTTTCATAGTCAGAAATTTTACTTTTCTTATTTGCCTTCAAGTGCTTTCTTTCTACTTCACCCTTTCTTAGTCGCACTACAACGCTTGCACTCACCTCAGTCGCGTATTTAACCATTTCTTCCATTTTTACACATTTTTTACTTAGACGCGTTGGTCTAATTCCGGAACGCCTTTGTATGTCTCTTTCATTGGTGATTTATGTGCTGGTAGCGAGACATTTGACGCCAACTACTTTTTACATCCGTTTTAAGTTCCTTACCTGGGTAAAAGATTAGCGTTTTTTTTTTAGTGGTTATTAGGGGGCGTAATAATTTTCTCAAATTTTAAGCCAGCTCAGAACAAAATTCACTTTTTCAGCTTTTAAATAGCTAAATAAAGGTGTAGGGATTTTAGCGAAAGCTTTAGCAAAAAACTCGATTTTCTTTTTTAGGTACTTAAGCTTCAGCAAAATTAATTTGTCACGGTCTAATAAATAGCTTTAAAAATGTTTTGAAATGAAGTTATCCCGTTCATATTTTAAGAGAATCAACCACATAATTCCGTTTGAGATACAAAGTTAATGACGAAGTAGATATCCAGCTTTTTTAACCTAACGAGCTCCGTGCAAAATAGTTCCAAAAAAGGCACACCCTAATATATCTGCACACAAATGTATATGTTTGCGCTATATTTTCTACAATATTTGTAGTGTCAGTGCATCTTGCAATGGTCTGCAAGCTGTTCAACTTTGACTTGTCTCGTCTGCCCAAGTTAATGGCTAGGTGTCTCGTAGAGTTTTTGTATTTGGCACAGCGCCCGTAAAGGCTCTGGCAGAGACATATTAGAGTGTCACCTTTAAGATCAGCTGAAGTTTAGTTGACGTTGAGTCATTAATGTTGCTTGGCTCATTCTGGCTTTTTCGGAAAACGGCATTTAAAGGCGAGCACACAACTTTTTGACGATCACACACGATCATGAACTAATAGCTCTTGTTCGGTTAAAACCGAGAGATTCCGGCGCATAGACCCGATCATAGTAGCGATCTATCCAGTGATAGTAAGCTCACCGGTTTTTTTCTTACTTGTCCTCAAAGAAATTTGTGCAGGAGGGGGTGGCCTCTTATAAAAATTCCACTTAAATTTAATTTAAATTCTTTTGTTCGTCGATTTGTAGCCATTCAAAAACTCATTGCAAACATTACATCGGATGTGTGCTTAAATCGGCGTCAAAATAAAATGCCACAACAACACTTTGGCGATGATTTGTGGGTGTACAAGTACAAACAAAAAAAATGAAAAGCTTTGTGATTTAGAGGCCAACGGAAATGTAACATTTCAAGCAAATTAAATATTATGCAAATACGCCAAAGTTGAACTAAGCAGCAAAAGGAACAGCGTAAAGAAAAGCAAATCCATTTACAAACCAAATTCAAAGCAACAAAGCCACAATAAACGTTGAAAAAAAATTTGTTATAAAATGCATCCTCTTATGGAGAGAGCAGCAGCAGTCGTGTTGTGTTAAAATATGTGGAGCATGCATGCAAAGCTAACATCAAGAGCACTTTCAGTTTGGCCTTGCCACCAGTCAGCAAACACACGCCAACACACACACAGACAGAGCAAAGAAAAGTAACGCGGTAGGAAATTTTAGTTTCGCAAAATATTGGATTTCGGAGTTTGTTGTAACTCCTCATATTATGGCAGAAATATTCTCTCACTCTTTGACTGATGATGTAGTGATGAGCTGTAATTAATTGAAAATGGGCTCGGGTTCGGCCGAAAAATTTAAAGATTTTTTTTTTTTTGTTAAGTAGAGAATTGATTTGATTTGAGTTAAGTTAAGTTTTGATTTAAGTTAGGTTTATGTTAAATATAGGTTAGGTTTAGGTTAGGTATAAGTTAGATTTACGTTCGGTTTAGGTTGGTTTTGCACTTTGTAGGTTAGTTTTAAGTTACATTCAGGGCAGATTTAGGATAGGTTTAAATAAAGTTTAGGTTTGTTTTAGGTTAGGTTGAAGTTAGATATAGGTTAGGTTTAGGTTAGGTATAAGTTTTGTTTAAATTAGAGTTAGGTTAGATTTGGGTTCGTTTTAAGTTAAGTGGTTTAAATAAATTTTAGTGTAGGTTTCCTCTAACTTTAGGTGAGGTTCAGGTTAATTTTAGATAAAGTTTAGGGCAAATTTAAGTTAGGTTCAAGTTAAGGTTAGGTTGAAGCTAAATTTAGGTTAGGTTTAGGTTAGTTTTAAACTTGTTAGGTTAATTTTAAGTTACGTTCACGATATATTTAGTTTAGGTTTAGGTTTGGTTTAGGTATAAGTTTTGTTTAAATTAGATTTAGGTTAGACTTGGGTAAATTTTAAGTTAGGTTTAGGTTAATTTTAGATAAAGTTTAGGTTAGGTTCAAGTTATGTTTAGGTTAGATTTAGGTTACATTCGGTATAGATTTATGTTAGGTTTAGGTAAAGTTTAGATTCAGGCTAGGTTAAGTTTAGTTTTGAGATTTTTTAGGTTAGTTTTAAGTTACGTTCAAGTCTGTTTTAGGTTAGGTTAGGTTGAACCAGATTTAGCTTAGGTTTAGTTGGAAGTGATCCTTACGTACTTTACACTTTAATAAAACCTACGCATTTTTTTCTACCGGGTAAATATCAGTCATGCCAACATATAGATTAAATGTTGGTATTTTGTTTGTATTTGGCAACAAAATTGCAAACAAAAACTTCCAAAATTATTGGTTGCTTCACATTTACAATTTCTTCAATGGCTTTCTGGGTGAATTTCTTTTTTTTTTTTTGCTTCTCCCTTTTCCACTTTATTTAAGATTTTGTGCAAAGAAAAAATATTTTGGTTTCATTTTGATGGCAAATTATTACATACAAACATATATTGCGAATTAACAAATAAAGTGGCAAAAATAACTTTTTTAATAACAACACCAACACGCAGGTAAATCAGTCTAAATGTACTTCGTCACGACAAAAAGTGATTCCAATAATCAAATTTTATTTTTTTGCAGTAATTTAATAATGAAATCAGTGAAAGGTGTAGAAATATTTATGCTTTACAAGGTGTTTCGATATACATGTATAAATGAAGGGTAATATTTCCGTAACGAAGCCTTAACTAATTTGATTAAGTATGCAACAATGGGATAGGTACTAGTTTCCTTAAATATGCAGAGCTGAGGTTATATCTTACCAGACCCAGGGTTTTTATTTCGAGGTAACCCTGTTTAGCTCGTTATAGCTCCCACTCAAATTGTCATGCTCCGAGTAGCTCCTTTATTCACCCGCTCCGGTTTTTCTCTTTCACCTACCTCACGCTCTCTTTTTCTCTCTCTCTCTCCTATGAAACTCTCAAGTGATAAAATGAAGCATAAAAGGAGGCTTTACTGTACTCTCAATAGTTATACTAAGAAACACTTCAAACATTGATTTATATTCAACTTCATTCTAAATGAAACATTTTATATCAATTGTTGCCATTTCATTTATTTAATCTAGTAGGATTTTTATTAAATATTAATTTCTTCACAATTTACAACACTTGAATATTTGTTTTTGTAAAAAGTTAGTATAATAAAAGTTAAAGAAATTTGAATTAGCCACACTTCACAAAATGCCGAGAATGTTAGAATTGCAAACAGAACCATACCAATTGCAACAAATGCAGAGCAGTAGGATTGCCAACACTCAAAAACTTTTGCCATTTACAATATTTGCAGCTGGAGAAACCTCGGCAAAGTCAGAGTGAAATTAAAATTTATGAATTTTCTTGAATTTGTTGAAGTCAACGTGAAGTTGTTGTGCACATCTACTACGGGAATTAGTTTGGAGTTTGTATGAACTTGTGTTTATATATTTATTTTTGCATTGTTGCTATTTATTTTGTAAACGAATATTTAAATAAGTAAATATAAATGGAGAAGTAAATAAACATATGTATGGAGACACATAAGGATGCCTGTTAGTGTGTATGTATGTTGTTGCAGATATTTCACTGAAAACATTTTTAGATATTTTATATTTTTATTCATGCTTAAAAATCCTTACAAGGGTGAACTAAAATGTTTTAATGCGCCGGTTAAAATCACGCGTTTGATGTTACTCTTGGCAAGAAAGGGAAAGCACATTTTTTTTTGGCGTTCCTCTTCTTATGTCTTATAGTCAAAACCTTTTCCTACTCCGCTCCGACACTGCTGTAATAATCTTTCTTCACTGATTCTAGCAACTAAATTTCCTCAGACGAACAGTTCACCCTTCTATTCAAAAACAGAAAAAGAAATAATAAACCAGAATAAAATACGGCAAAATCTCCAACTGTGCATGACCAAAGCGTTGGCAGCAATGCAACCAGCAGGCTCTTTTGGTACCATACACATGGATATGCGAGAGCTCATTCAAAAATAAAATAAAAATAAAAAAGTAGACTTGCAAATGTTTGAGTAAATATCAAAAGTATTTTGTTGCAATAGAGAAACAGAATGATTGGCATCAGCATGTGGTCCACACACACACACACACACCACTTTGACTTACAACACTTTGTAACACTTTACTTCTTTGCAATTCATTTCACTCAACATACAAACCAGCAGAAGTAGCTCAGCAATGTTGGTTCGAAACTCGTCAAAAAATAGTGCGATCAAGCTCGAAAGGGAGTGGTACGCGGGTAGACGCTTTTCATCTGAAGAGAGCTAAAATTAATACCAACTAAAGACTTTTGGGTACGGTTGGGATGAGTAATTTTTCGTTTATGTAGCATACTTTTAGGGGTGCAACACAAACATGTTTGATCGTACTTCAGAAGGTGAAAAAAAGGCCTCCCGAATCTATTAAGTTAGGAAAGTGTAACATTAAGTTGTTGACAGACCTGTTAAATTATGACTATTAATCTGAATCATTGATAATCAAATTAAATTGTTTGTTATTTTTGTAATAATTTATTAATTATGATAATGAGGATTTATTCCGTTTTCAAACTCCTAGGATTAATCAATTTAATCAAAATTTCGATTTGATTAAAATTTTGCATTAATTGCGATTAACGAGTATTAATAAGTGACGTTTATGAGAAAAAAAGGTGTGCTATGTGACTCTTATTCAAGCCCATATGATATACGGAATCAGACTTATAACGGACGACCATCGCAAGAACGCAAATACCCTCATTTCGAACTCATAAACGAGCAGATAAAGAGTATAAACGCACCCATTTAGGACTCCTTTCTGACTCATGTATGACTCCTATGGTGTGCTAAGAATATATAATTTTTTTTTTTTTGGCTGAAATTGTTAGAAAAAACACAAATTGTAAATTTTTTTTTTTTATTTAATTAATATTGAAAATTTAAAAATTATTTATTAAACCTCGTTAATCGTAATCAATCAAAAATTTTAATCAAATTGAAATTTTGATTAATTTTATTAATCCTAGGATGAAATTTGAAAATGAAATAATTCGTCATTAATCCTCATTAATTGAACACAAAATTTAATCCAAATCGATTAATTATTCTAAAAATGTGCTATTATCTTAATTAATCAATTAAATTAATAGAACAGTTTAATATAATTGATTTTTAATTTTAATCCAGATTTAACAGGTTTGGTTCTTGACTAGTCGCATACTCCCTTGAGCCGCATCCACGAGTCATCCTAGACTAAACGCATTTCAGGCAGAGTTTTAAAGTTCAGAAATAGCACTCTTCTCTCTGAGTGTGTGTGTGTGTGTGTGTGCAACATGCCAGTAAGTTTGCTACTGTCTGAATTTGTATGGCATGCGGCACAGGCATTTAAATATGTAAAAGTGATTTACTCGTACAAAGTAAATGTGCGAAGTTGCCATGGCTACTTTTATGTGCAAAGTAAGTGTGTGTGTTTGTTTGTATGTCTGTATGTATGTTAATATTCGTTTGCCTACCGCATATATGTACGCTCACTTATAATGTTATTTATTTATTTGTGTGCGTGAGTGGCGCCAAGTCTTTGCATTTGTGGTTTACCAGTTGTAAAAGTTCAAAAGTTAATGCAACATTTGCAATTTTGTTGCAATTTATACAACAACAATAACAACAAAAATGCTAAGGCAAGCAATTTTAAAAAATTTTAAAACTATGAGAGCAGATATGAAAGACTTATAGCGCCTAATTTTTGTCCGTTGCGAGAGGACTTTACTTCTTAGTTTCCTACTCAGTCCAAAGTAATGCTTTTTGGGAGCAATTACTGGTCTTCGCCTCCATTCATCCTTTCCAGGCATTTGTGTTAGTTTTGACTCTAACTATAGACATCCTTGCTCTACCTCTAGGCTGGTGGCAAAACGTTTTTACCATCGTCAGGATGGGGTCGTCGTCCTTGAAATTTAGAAATGAGTAGTGGGTTTCCCTCCAAGGCTTAAGTACGCTAGATACGTCGGTTACAATAGTGCCAAGATTGTGCTAACGGTAATTTGAACCGGTTTTGAGAGTTTCAAGTTGAAACCAAACGTCATTCCCCGGATTTTTAGTTAGACTTTTCGCGAAATTTCAATACCAACCAGTTAAGAATCTGAAGAAATATTCAACTACTATAAACTGAATTTAGTTCACAACGAAGAAAGTGTAGACAATGGATGGCAGTGGCGGATCAGGGTTGTAAAAGAATGCACTCATATGCGAATGAAATCAGTTAAAGTCTTATTCAATGACTCCAAATTTCGAATGCACTCATTGACTCGCTTTTTGACTAAAGAATGAAAAAATGAAGTCTGAAGTCTTTTTGTAGTCACGACTTTGAAGTCATTTAGAGAAGTCACTTAGTGACTTCATTTTTTGAGTGATGTCTCTAACTATTTGCACCAAAATTTATACAGGAAAATTGACTTCAAATGACTCCATATGACTCCAACTGACTTCAATTGACTTCAGTGAGACTTTTCATTCAATGAATGCAATAGATGAATAACCAAAAAAAAGAATAAAAAAAAGAGTTTGAAGTCTCAGAATAAAGTCTGAATGGTGACTTCATTTTTGAAGTCCCAGTCAAAGAATTCAAAAAATGGCTGTAATCATTTTAAGTTAAATCAAGTGAATAATTATTCGCAAAAGAATGCATTCTTTTACATCTCCGTAGCGGATCCAGAATTTGTGAGAAAGGGGTCTCAAATTTTTTCTATGAAATTTCGGGGACAACTTTTATCTACAGTTTGGGAAAACAACAAACTTTTTGGATTCCTAAGGGGGGCGGGGTTCGGACCCGAAACCTTCACTTTCGTGAATCCGCCCCTGATGGCGGTTATCAGCAAGGAAATAATAATTTTAACAGTTTTGTGATCTCTATCGACTTTATCGCTGCAATACTCCGATTAAATCGCTTAAATTCTTTCATGATCTTTTAAAATTCTCCCGCCCGCAGTTCCATCGCAATGGCTGATACGCCACACTACTATGCAAAACTTTTTTAACCTCTATCTTAGTAATTTGTATTAAAATATTTTTATGTATTTGATATGAATTAATTTTATTTTAAAATTTTGTTCTATTTTCATAATTTTCATTATTTTCTTTTAACCAAAAATCTATTTTGTCATTTAAATTCCGCGGAATTCAACAACCATGCCATTGTTTGCTGCATACCCAAAACTCGGTATGTGTATGCGTTTACGTCAAACCAACAACAACAACACATGCATACTGCATTAGATAAGCAACAATGTTTGTTATTGTTGTGCCATAGCAAGAGTGCCTTTAGCAAAGTCGGATGTTGTTGGGGGAAATTTTTCAATTAGGCCAAAAGTTGCAAACATTGAAATGCAGCAGAGAAGTGAAGCGTTTCGGATTTGATGCACGCAAATCCGCATGGATTAATCCAACAATTCTTGCTGGGGCGCCTCTCAGTTAAGCTCGGTTTTTTTTTCACTGTGGTTAAAGAAAAACGTGTTGTTGTTTTACTCTAGTTCCCTAAATACTTTTACACACAGCGCAGCATTCATAGCGCAAGGTTACGTATACGCCCTGTTGCACTCATCAGTTTCGCACTCATCTACACGCTCGAAGTATTTGCTGAGTGTATTTAGTATACATATATGGATGCGCCTAACATGGTGGGTGGTTAAGGTGGGGAAAAGCGGTCATTACCATTTGCTGCAGACTTATTTATGAAGCGAACAAACCTTACTTCGCTTTGCTTTCCGTAGTCCACCTTCAACTTCAGCCAGCCATTTGGACAAGCTCTCCATTTGCCTATTGTTCTCTTTTTAGCCTACATTCTTTTTATTACGAGCTTAGCGCATGTTTATTTTTGTTTTTGTTTTTTTTTTGTTTGCTGCTGCCATCAAACCAACGGTCCATCGCCCACCTGCCTCAAAAGTGGTGCCTGTGGTGACTCGGCAGGTATTCTTTCCGCCGCTCCATCACGTCTATTCGCGCGCAACCAGTTTTTAACGCGTTGCAGTTTTGTACGTTGGCCTTGCAATAGAATGTGTCTGCCTTTGGTTTTTTGACGCTCTGGTGCATTGTGTTGTTGTTGTTGGTTGTTAATGTAGCGCGTCTGTGGTCCAGGTGCTGCTACTTGCCGTCGTAAACCTGGCGCATGCTGCAAATTGTGCCGATTCCAATGGTAGGTAATACGTAGCAAGCCTTGAGCTAGTAGGCGTGTGTAGGTTTCATGCGCTAAGTCGTTGTCACGGCTATCGGGCATACCTAGCCTAATGGGGCATGGAATATGCATTTTAAATATGTAGTTATTGGACTGTTGGCTATCGCGCTGGAAGCTCTGCTAGCGTGGTGTTCGTTCTATGATTATTTGGCTTCGTTATGTACACTTCTGCTGCTTTTCCCATTCAGTTGGCCTGAAAGTGGGATGGTGTGCAATTTCCAAATGTGGTAATTTTAAACAGAAATTTTGAAGCCGAAATAATTTTTTGTTTTCTCAATTTTAATTCAAAAATTTTGAATGAATGATTTTGAAAGAAAATTTTTTTTTTTCTTTTATTGTATCTGTTGCAACAAGTGCGTAGTGAAATTGTAACAGGTCGATATTTATGTATAAAAAAAATCGATATGAGGAAACCAAATCAAAAATTTTTGAGATTTTTGTCTGTTTGTCTGTATGTTTGTTCGGATATCACGCAAAAACTGCTAACTGCAATTTAAAGGCACTTTTTTGTTATAATAAAAGACGTTTAACTTAACATCTAAGGTACCACTTGTTCTCATAGCTCTGCCCGTTTCGGAGATATTGATCGATAAGTGGACCAAAAAAGTGACCCAGAATGTGTTTAGCATAGTTAATATGGATATCAAATGAAAGCTAATAATGAGTGCGATGTGAAACATTATTAAGCCAATCAAATCAACAATTTTTTTTAATTTTTGTCTATTTGTCTATATGTTTGTTCGGGTATCACTCTAAAACTGCTGTATAAAATTGTATGAAACTTTTAAAGTTGCTTCACAAGACTTTCAACTTAAAGTTTAGGGTATCACTTATTCCCATAACGCCACTAGTTTTGGAGATATTGGCCGATGTAGGGACTAAGGTGGCCCTAAATGTTTTGCACACTATGGGTATCAAATGAAAGGTAATAATGAGTACAGCAATAAGCGGTTAAAGACATTTGCAATCAAAAATAAAATTAATTATACGAATTTAAAAAAAAAATTTAAAAAGAAACCATTTAAAAAAATAATGAAATAACAATAATAAATTTCTTTAAAAAATTATTGAATTCCTTAAATCCCTCTTTGCTACCTAGAACTTTTAACTATTAAATAAATACAAATTTATTCTAAAAAAATTTTAAAAATATTAAAAAAATGTCAAGAAAAAACATTTTGAAATAAATAATAAAAACAGCAATACAAATTTTCATTAAAAAATTATTAAATTGGTTTAGCTCCCTCTTTGTTACGTTAAACTTTTAAATATTAAATAAAAAAATTTAAAAAAAATTTTTTTTTAAATATTTCAAAAAAAATTTTTTTAATTTGGTTCCAAATATTTTAAAAGGAAATCTAAAAAAAATATGTACTTATGGAAAGGAAATCTAAAAAAAATATCTACTTATGTATGTATGTTTCTTAGCCTCGATCTCATTTATAACCATGGTTAAATGTTTTCTTTACATAAGCAGAACAATAGATAAACGGCATAAAATTGTTAAGAATTCATTCAGCTCCCTCTTCGCTATGTACGTTGAACTTTTAACTCTTAAATAAAAAAAAACTACTTACAAAAATTTTTAAAAAATTCAAAAAAGAAACAATAAAAAAATATTTTACTAAAAACTGATTGTTCGATTTGTAGGAATTCGTTCAGCTCCCTCTTTGCTATGCTGAGAACTTGGTTTAATATGCTTCAGAAAATAGTAGCAATGGTGTCCTCGGTTTTAAGTAAAACTGGCAATATTTGGAAATTCTTGTCCTAAAATCACAACTGCACTCAAGTATGAGTGTCTACATGTACATAAATTCAACTATAATATTTGCAACATTTTTATTGGCCTTCAACTTAACTTATGCAACCGTAGCAAACTTTATTTTCCATATTTTATCCTTTAACATCTTACCACTTCAAAGTTGATCCTGTAGCACAACCTCATTAACATACAAACAAACATGCATATGCATGTACAAATAAGAGTTTTACTTCAAATTCCACTTCACAATATTCATAATGAGGCAAATAATAAAGTTGCTTCTTTGTTGCCCTTTTTTCGCTAGAACTTGCATAGTTAATGTGTGTAAGTATGTGGGTGTGTGCGTGTATGTGTGTGTGTGGTACAGTTACAAGTTCAAATTCAATTTTTTTTTTTTTTTTTTTGCTTAATTTTTCAACATTTTCCGGCTACCCCCCTAACGATAAAGAATAAGTTTCTTGGCATTACTTGCAACAACTATTTTATGAGCTTACTTAAGTAATATAAACATTAGACTGGGCAAACAAATTTTTTTAAATTTTTTAGTAGTTACTTATTTAAAAAAAAATAATAATAATAATAATACTGTAAACGCTTCAGAACTTAATACTGGCTATTTTTTATAAGTCAATTCGATGCTGATTTAAATTATTACTGCTTGCTTACAAAAGAAAGATTTTATCGAAAGCAACAAAAGAATAAGCGTACATAAAAAATTCTAAGCGTTCATAATTTTAGTTGCTCTCTTGCAAGCAACAACTTAAATTATGATCCCCGAAGAAAATTTAAAATTTTGTAAAAAAAAAATTCATTTCGTTTTTTTATACACAAGTCGCTAAGCGCTTACGAATAAAAAATATCGCCAATTAATTTTTATAGGTATTTCATGGCTAGTTTAGATGTTTTATTTTTAGAAAGAAAATTGTCATCTGCCCAAAAATCGATTTCTAAGTATAGACAATTTGAGCTTAGAATTCAAGTTGTCATATGAAAAGTCTTTGACTGCAGATTACTTCTATAAAAAGTGTTGCCAGCTGGCCAAAACTAATTTTGACTGCACAGTTATTCAAAACATTTAATGAGTCCAAAAAAATTTCAAAACTTGAATTTTTTCGCTAACATTTAGCGACTTGTGTATAAAATAACGTGCTAAGTTAAATTTTTTTTGTTAGCTAAATAAAGATAGTATCTAAAAATTATGAGCGGTAAACATATAAAAATAAATTTCCGATTTTTTTTCGTAAACATTTAGCGACTTGTGAATTAAAAAAAAAACTACGTTAAAACTTTTTTTTCTAAATTTTTTAATTTTTTCAAAAGTCAAGTATGAAATTGTCGCTTGTAAGATAGCAAACAAAATTATGAATGGCAATAATTTTTTCTGCTCGCTTATTATTTTTTTTTTTTTTTTTGCTTTCATTTCAAAATTGTTTCAATTAAGTAGAAAAAACTCTATCTTGTATCGAAAATACGAATAAAACATTAAATTAAAAATTAAAATTTAATGAAATTTCAAAAAAAAAAAATATTTCTTTTTTTGTCCCAGTCGAATGTGTTGTGTGTATGTTTGTACAAAACTTAACTGCATAGTTACGAAACTTTACGTTTTTCAAGTGGTTTCACAAAAATGTTGAGCACAAAATTTGAGGCTGACTGTGATAGTTTTTGGCTTTCGTACGAGGATTTAAGTTTAAGCATGAAAATTATGGCTACCGATGCAGCTTTCAGGGCATAAAAATAGGCAAGGGTAGTAGATGGATCGAGAATAATTTTAGAAAAATATTCATTACATAATATTGATCTATTTAGGAAAAAGTAAAATGTCGCCCATATGTTCATCCAACATTCTTGACTGACTTTTTCTTCATTTGAGCACTTTATTGTACTCCTGCGTGTATGGATAGAACCCTCTTGTTTGGAAACCACAAGACAGCTTGTCATCCATCGCATTCTAATGGACGTGTCGACTAAACTTCAACATAAACTGCCATAAAGTAACAAAAACTTCTGCTTGCCTCCACCATAAAACTTTTATTGCAAAATTATAAAAATATTTCCCACGACACAAAATTTTTCGAAACTAAAAATAGGCCAAGTTTAAATTAAGTGAGCAAAATCCTGGCAAGAAAGTGGCACAATGAAATGAAAATGGACATCAGCGCTTTTAAACGATTCCACCGATACCAATTTCTGCAACCTTAAACGCTTTTGGGGATTTTTGTAAAATATTCTTATTTCAGTTTTATTTTAAGAGCGAAAAGCTGGCTCCTGGGAGACAATTAATGCTACTAACAAAAAATCGCAAAGTTCTTGTTGTGTTACATTTAACTCACACCACCACATTACAGTGCCTCACGAGTCTTATCGGACAGTGTAAGGCTTATTACAACTGAGTTTTTTTTTTCGAATCTCTTTATTTATATACATCGATGTGCTATAATTTTATTATAATTTGTGATACAAAATAATGATACAAAAATAAAACTTAAAGCTTAAGTTTTTATTTTTTTTATTTTTATTAACACAGGGTGCAGCTTTTAAATTAATTTGTTTAGAAGCCAAAGCTGATATTATAATTTGTGATCGATGACAGTTTTGTTTTCGGATAATGATTTACAAATAATATTTAAAGCTATATTTATTCTTTTGAAAATTTTTTTTAACACAGGGTGTAACTTTTAAATACATTTGTTTAAAAGCCAAAGCTGATATTATAATTTCATTTTAATTTGTGATAGATGAAATTTTGTTTTCGGATAATGATTTACAAATAATATTTAAAGCTATGTTTATTATTTTGAAAATTTTTTTTAACACAGGGTGTAACTTTTAAATACATTTGTTTAAAAGCCAAAGTTGATATTATAATTTTAATATAATTTGTGAGAGATGTTAATCTTTTTCTCGGATAGTGATACGAAAATTAAACTTAAAGCTATATATAATTTTTTTAAATTGTTATTAACACAGGGTGCAGCTTTTAAATAAATTTCTTTAAAAGCCAAAGTTGATATTATAATTTCATTATAATTTGTGATTGATGTTATAATTTTATTATAATTTCGGATAATGATGCACAAATAATATTTAAAGCCACAAATTTTTTTTAACACAGGGTGTAACTTTTAAATAAATTTTACATGATAGCCTTATGCCAAATATAGACAGTATTTGATATGAGTTAACAACATTTTAAATATATATTAAACTTCGAAATAAACGGTCAAATAGAAAAGTTATAAGGAAATATAAATTTCGCGAACTTCACAGGGTGTTAACAAAAAAAACTTCCCACTTTGAAAAGTTAACATTTTAAATTTTTTTTAGTGATACGCTCTAATGAAACGCTATGGTATATGTATGTATGTAGAATGAAATGTCGAAGAAAGTTTTTTTACCCCTCAGGGCTCATTTATTGCTAAAAGCTTGATGGTTTGTTGATTAGAGAGTAATCAAAATATTACGAATTTTATTTTAGTTGCGTATACGCCATGGCGCACATAATTCTACTAAGTAAATTTTAGAAAAGCTCTACATACATACATTAAAAATGAGACAAGAAAGCGCAAATATACATATGACAAAGTAATTTTCATTATGTGCTGGACACTTGTTGCTAGCGATTAGAAATGCTTGCCCTCAACCGCACCCTTATGGAACCCAACAACACTCCCCCTTTTGTTTAAAATTTTCGTAACTTAGAAGCGTGAAAATCGCAAATAAATTGCGCACGTTCGCAAATTGAAAAGACGCACAACGCACAGCACGTTCATCACACACTTGAAATAGTTTGAAGTGTTTGTAGTTGATGAAGCAAATGAATAAGTGAGAGTGAGGGCACAGGGGGGGTGATTAAATATGAGAGCAAATCCGAGGAAAAAGTTGTTCATTGCACGATTTTGAGTATTTTATGTGTCAACGCTTAAATACGTGTGTGTTGAGGGGGTGTAACGAACTCACACGAACTAGTTGTGAAACAATTTGTGAAATTTTAGCGCGTTAAACGCTTAAGTGGCTAATACTTTGCTTTTGTGCCATTGTAGTTGTTGTTGTTTCAACATTTATTTTTCGACGTCATTGGGTAAACTAAAAGTTTTTTTTCGTCAGAGTGCAGAAAGAAGCGTATCCCTCGAGTTAGGAATGGGAGCAGAGTTTAGTCACTGGTAGAGATATTGCAATATACAGGGAAGTGTGTCTGAGTGAAAGTTCTCCTTGGAAACTTGTACAACCAATCTCTCGTCCACCAAAGCTTGGAGTTTGTTTTTCCTTTCAGTACAAATACAAGTGTGCGAAAAGGCTATACAGACGGATTTACGCATTTCCCATATATTATTAGGCCCAACAATAGTAAAGTAGCATCACAGCTTGGTAGGCTGCTTGCAGACTTACTTTTAATCTTCAAATTTCCCTTCAGTTCCACGGCACTTTTCATAGCCAACCAAATTGCATTAACACCTTTTATTCAGCTTTATCAAGTTCAAGTGCTCGAAAGCTTTTAAAACTGTCAACTTCCCAGTGAAATGGTGGCACATGAACTACGCCAACGTGCGATATAAGCTTTCAAAGGCAATCAATGGCTGGAGGGCATTGTCAACTGCAATCGCATTACACAGCAGTGCGCTGGAAATTGGTGGCATAAAACAACAACTGTAAAATAACAGCGCAAGACAATGCAACTTAAGACCATGGTGTGTAAAACAAATAACAATCGAAAAGAGTGAGGGGGCATGAGAACAGGTATAAGTCAACACTATATACTCAGCTGTGTGCAATAACAATAATGATGGAGTTTATTTCTTCATACACTTTTCATGTTCGTTTGTAAGTATAGATATGAATGAATAATCGATTTTTATTTGAAACGATAATTTTTTCTAATTATTTTGTATAAACAAACCAAACTAAAAACGAAAAATTTAAAATTAAAAAGTGATAAAACTAAATAAAAAAAAATATGATATAAACAAAACAAAAACTGATAAAAACAAAACAAAACAAAAAAATTTAAATGAAAATAAAAATATAATGTAAACAAAAATTAAAAATCAAAATATGATAAAACTTAAAAATAAAAATATGATAAAACTAAAAAATAAAAATGTGATATCAAAAAAACAAAACCAAAAAATAAAAATATGATGAAAACAAAACAAAACAAAATATTAAAAATAAAAATTTGATATAAACAAAAATTAAAAATTAGAAAATGATAAAACTTAAAAATAAAAAAATGATATAAAGAAAAATTAAAAATTGAAAAATGATAAAACTTAAAAATAAAAAAATGATAAAACTAAATAATAAAAATGTGATATCAACAAAACAAAACCAAAAAATAAAAATATGATGAAAACAAAACAAAACAAAATATTAAAAATATAAAAATGACAAAAACGAAACAAAAAAGTTAAAAACTAAAAAAATAAAAAAATTATGAAAATAAAAAAAAAAATTTGATGCAAACAAAACAAAGCAAAAAAAATTAAAAATAAAAATAAAAATATGATATAAACAAAAATTAAAATATGAGATAACAAAAATTAAAAAATAAAAGACTTAAAAAAGATAAAACAAAAATAAAAATAAAAATATGATATAAACAAAAATTAAAAATTAAAAAGATTATAAAAACAAAACAAAACTAATGAATAAAAAAAATTATAAAAACAAAACAATACTAAAAACTAAAAATATGGAAAAAAAACAAAACGAACTAAAAATATAAAAAATAAAAATATGTATGTTACACACAAAGCAAAACTAAAAAAAAAATATTAAATATAAAAATATGATATAAAACAAAATTTAAAAATACAAATATGATTTAAATATTTTAAACAAATCTTCCTTGATTTGTTTTTGAAATTTTAACCACAAGTCACAAGCTTTTCAAACGCCCCTCGTTCTTACCTAGCATATGTCAAAATATATATTCAAATGAGTATCCTATACTCTTTTGTACTGAGATGTGCTCATTCAATATTGTTCTCATGCAGCTTAAATACTGTAGAAGTCCTTTCTTCGTTTTTTTCAGTGTTGATGTCTTAAATTACTTCAAAACTCTAACAAAATTTAAGATATTTTAAATAACCACCAGAGGGTTGCTTTTTTTCTGATTGAGCATTTCTTCATGCAAAATATTCAACAATCACATTGTTATGGTAAAACCACTTTTCCTTTCAAGTAAATCCATGGCATTTCTTTATTCCTTCAAATATTTTATGCTATCCAACATTTAAGAATCCTCTTTCTTCAGCACTCACAAAAGCAGCTTTCAGTTATTTTGCTTTGCTGAGTAAGAATGCGTGCTTTATCCGCTTACCTTTTATATTGCCAATTTTCATTTCTTTTTCACTTTCCTATGCAGTGTATATGTATATATTTTTTATTTTGCACTAAAATTTATTGTTTACTACAATTTATGCATTACATCATATACCCAGCGGTTCTTCTGAGAATTGTAGTTAGCTTTGGTTGTTATTCTAGATAAGAGCTGGCCAAAAATTTAGTCAAATTCAAATTGTTATAACAGGTTAGTCGCAAATGTCATTAGAAAAAACTTGTACTGGAAAATGCTGACTTTAGACTAGGCGATTTTTATTTTTTTTTAAATTTTTTCAAGCACAAAAAATCGATGCCAACTCATATTAACAAACAAAAAAAAAAACAAACAAAAGCTATGAAGTTACAAACTTCGCAACTAGGTATACATTTTTTTAATTTCTGTCGAACTCCTACTTTATTAGCTACTTCTCCTTCTTTCGAACTTTCTTTTCATTCTCGAAAATGTTATTACTTCAATTTCATGGTTTATACTTAACTTGGAATGAAAACAGTTTCCTACGATAGTATAGACGAAATATCCATTAAATAAAGTTATCACAGCCGCATAAAACTACTAACATATATACATACATATATATGAATAGAGTACCAAAACCAAAATAAATCTGCAAGAGCTAGTCAATACCTAAGGTACGTAAATATTTGTATAAATGGCGAAGACAGGAGATTTTATTACATCAAAATTTTAGGCATTGCTTTTTAAGGCATGAAATTAAGGTTTATATACATAACATTAGACTGCACCAAAACAAATTTGTTTACTTATATTGATGTCGATTACTTATTTTATTTAATTTTTTTTTTTTTTTTAATTTTATTTTATTTTGTGTTCATTTCATTTTATTTTATTTTATTTTATTTTATTTTATTTTATTTTATTTTATTTTATTTTATTTTATTTTATTTTATTTTATTTTATTTTATTTTATTTATTTTTATTTTATTTTATTTTATTTTATTTTATTTTATTTTATTTTATTTTATTTTATTTTATATTATTTTATTTCATTTCATTTTGTTTTATTTTGTTTTATTTTATTTTATTTTATTTTATCTTATTTTATTTTATTTTATTTTATTTTATTTTATTTTATTTTATATTATTTTATATAATTTTTTATTTTATATAATTTTTTATTTTATTTTGTTTTATTTTATTTTATTTTTTTTTTATTTTATTTTATTTTATTTTATTTTATTTTATTTTATTTTATTTTATTTTATTTTATTTTATTTTATTTTATTTTATTTTATTTTATTTTATTTTATTTTATTTTATTTTATTTTATTTTATTTTATTTTATTTTATTTTATTTCATTTTATGTTATTTTATTTTATTTTATTTTATTAAAAAATTTGTTTGTCCTGCCTAATGTACTTGTATGTAAATAAAGTTAACCATTTTATGGGCTTCATCTATAAACAGGTTTATATGTAGCTCCATTGAAGTATGGAATAGTAAATACATGCAGATGAAAATCAACATCTGACTAGCATAAAATATTTATTTATATCAAAAATTTAAATCACATACCACAACCCAGCAATCTGCTTACATGCCTGGTGCGTGCGTGTGTAAATATTTACTGCACATTTTTATGCTTTCTTGTTGTGTTTATTGTTTGTTCGGATATTTTTGAATTGAACATTTATTCATATTGATTTTATAGCAATTTGCATAATGTTCAGTTGGATTGTATAACATCGGCAAATATCTTACTCAGGTGTTACACCCTACTCACTGGTGTTCGGTTTTTGAATAAAATAAGGATAAATAAATATTGCACTTTTGGGTAACACATATACCCAATGGCCTAGTTATGATGGTTTTGCACATCAGAATTTTAAATTTGTTAACCTACTTTTTCCAAAAGTTTGTATTTAAATCATATTCGTAACACTTTATTGAATAAATATTTACAGACTAATGCATTATTATTGATTCATTTATTGTAATATTATAATATTGCCCAATATATACAAAATATGCAAATTTACTTAGTTTCCTCCTGAATGTAGGGCAAATATTTAGTAATGTAGAGAATACATATGTATTTAAGTACGCAATGTGGTAGAATTTAACCAAAGATTACTCTATGGAAATTTTTTTACCCATTATCTTGATCAAGAAAGAAAATAGAAATTCATTACCCGCGCAGACAATAATAAATAAAGCTTCCTAAACCAACCGAAAATTCTGCCTTTCACATCAATAAAATGTGTAAAAGTAGCTTGCTTAATGAGTCCGCTAGCTGTTATGAATGATAAACAAAAAGGATAATAACCATAATAAATAATCACTAAAATGGCTGTAACGATCAAAAGCGCACCTTTTTTAATTTCCCGTACAAATATTTAATATAAACAGCTAAAACGCAAGGAAATTTCCATTTCTTTGAACAACTGAGTGTGCATGTAAATACTAGGATGCGGGGAAATTTTTCGGAAAACTTCTAAAAAAAAAATCTTGTGATTTTAAATAATACCTTATTCAGGCTGTTACTGTAGAAACGGAGCTTTTTATGAATTTATATAATTTTTTCCTAATTTTTTTTTTAATTTGATTTAATTTTATTTTATTTTATTGTATTTTATTTTATTTTGTTTTATTTTATTTTTTTTTAATTTTATTTTATTTTATTTTATTTTTATTTTTTTAATTTTATTTTATTTTATTTTATTTTATTTTATTTTATTTTATTTTATTTTATTTTATTTTATTTTATTTTATTTTATTTTATTTTATTTTATTTTATTTTATTTTATTTTATTTTATTTTATTTTATTTTATTTTATTTTATTTTATTTTATTTTATTTTATTTTGTTTTATTTTATTTTATTTTATATTATTTTATTTTATTTTATTTTATTTTATTTTCTTTTATTTTATTTTATTTTATTTTATATTATTTTATTTTATTTTATTTTATTTTATTTTATTTTATTTTATTTTATTTTATTTTATTTTATATTATTTTATTTTATTTTATTTTATTTTATTTTATTTTATTTTATTTTATTTTATTTTATTTTATTTTATTTTATTTTATTTTATTTTATTTTGTTTTATTTTATTTTGTTTTATTTTATTTTATTTTATTTTGTTTATTTTATTTTATTTTATTTTATTTTATTTTATTTTACTTTATTTATTTTATTTTATTTTATTTTATTTCATTTTATTTTATTATATTATATTTTATTTTATTTTATTTTATTTTATTTTATTTTATTTTATTTTATTTTATTTTATTTTAATTTATTTTATTTTATTTTATTTTATTTTATTTTATTTTATTTTATTTTATTTTATTTTATTTTATTTCATTTTATTTTATTTTATTTTATTTTATTTTATTTTATTTTAGTTTATTTTATTTTATTTTATTTTATTCTATTCTCAAAAAAATCAATACAATTTGATTAAAAACTTGTTTGTCCTGTCTAAATGGTATTTTCAAACTTATATACATCTAAACTGGAATAAATTCACCCACCCTAATATACATAAGTCTCTGCAGTAAACACTCCTGCTGATAATACAAATTTTATTAAGGAAAATTAGCAGCAACGTGTTCAGTTCATGGCATTACCGTAAACATTTCAGTTACGCTGCCGCACAGGATATCTGACATTAGCATTTTTGCTAATAATTTTCTATTTTTTATTGTATCTCATCGCATTCGGGATTCTGCTTTACCCAGCGTATCCTTTAATGAAATTCAAGCTGGTCATTTTCAACACACAATACGTGAGTAAAATTTTATGTTTGGTTTGACTTTCAACAAGTGAATAAAATGCTGTTATTATATTTGAATTCAAGGATGCTTTGACTGTATTAAAGCCATAAATAGCACTTAAACGCTTCAGCTAATGATCTCTTTTGCTCATTTAGTTGAGTTGGTGTGGCACAATGGCAGTTTTTGTTGTTGGGTATTTGTTTTTTTTTTATTTTAACTGATTAAGAGTGCTTTTGATATTTTCAAATTAAGGTATGAAAACAATGTCACTTCAATTATTAACTAGTATTAGAACCCACTAGCCTATGATTGCTCTCTATTAATCAACTTTCTCACTGCTTGATTTTACGTGCCCTAGATTTCATCCAAATTCTCTTTTAAAATTCACTTTCAACCTGTAAGCCCATCAATTTCTCATTCGTTGTGCTCACCATCAACACCGTCAATTTAATAGGCAACAAAATATCAACGGCTCTATATCCATGCCCATAAACCTAATCACACCCGACAATGATGGCCAAAGCGCCAAAAGTTATGCATCAAACTACAAAACAATAAAAGGCTAGTAAATATTTTATGTTGCCGCTAAATAATATGTAAATAATGGTGTCATCGCTTGCAGTTCTTTGTATCATGATTTATGGAGTAAATATCAGCAGGACCGCAGAACAGCTCGTCAAATTGCAGTACGGCCATCAGCTTGGAATTTATATTTTTATGGTTGCACTGTGTGAACTTTACCTAATTCTTTTGTTAATTTAAATATGTGCGCGGACCATAAAATGAATACAAAAATAAAAAGCGAATAAGAAGAATGAAATGGGAAAAAGTAGTACAAAGTTAATGGAAAGTCATAAAAAGGGATATGAGAATAATTTTTATTATGAAATGAGGGAAAGCTTTTTAAGGTTTTTTAAAAGCTTTTAAAAGTTCTGTGATCCTCCATCTTTACCTGAAGTTGACTGCGGAACTAACTTTGGATGCTTATAGACAAAGAAACTAAAAACTATTTTGCAAGAGAGGTGAATCGGAAGTGAAGCCAATTCACCACGTTCGGCTTAATAGTTTGCATCTTCTTCAAAATGTGGGTCTAAGCAGTCCCTGCTTTCTTTGGAGAGGACTTAAATCGTGTCAATTAATGACGGAATAAATTTATCTAATTAGTGCAACCATCACTACACCTTACTAATCAGCTCCACTCCACCAAAATAACAGAAATATTTAAGCGACTTGCTGCCACTCAATTTGTCACGCGAATTAGTCCAAGAAGCTCTGCTGTCCCCTTTTCAACTTTCACACACAACTTCCACGCTCGTACGAAATCTGTTGCGGAAACTTATCGCATTTGTAGACGTTAAGTTCTAGGAATTTAGTTTACTAAATTTCATTCGTTCAAATTTCGTTCTCATCGAAATCTGTAATCATGTCGCCAGCTGCATTCTAAGGCCAGTCACGCAACAGTTGATTTTAAAAAATGTCCTTTTCTGCATTTCCACAAATATTATTAAACCAATTCCCCGCCACAAACCTCCGTTGACCCAACAATTTCACTTACTTTCGCCTTACTCTCTTTCTCTTTCTGTATTTTTCAGATACACGTCCATTTTTAAGTTCCACCATCCCAACCGAATCACAAATAATGCATTCTGCATTTTAATGAGCCGCCACAAAACGACTTTCGGCACGAACTTCAAGCATTTGTTGACTGTCGTAAGCACTTATCCATACACAATCGCCAAGGATATTGGTTAAAGGCCAAAAAAAAGTGTGTAAGCGATTATAAAATATGAGGAGGAGCTTTCGAGAATAAAATAAAATAAAATGAAATGAAACAAAATAAAATAAAATAAAATAAAATAAAACAAAATAAAATAAAATAAAATAAGATAAAATAAATTATAATAAAATAAAATTAAATAAAATAAAATAAAATAAAATAAAATAAAATAAAATAAAATAAAATAAAATAAAATAAAATAAAATAAAATAAAATAAAATAAAATAAAACAAAACAAAACAAAATAAAATAAAATAAAATAAAATAAAATAAAATAAAATAAAATAAAATAAAATAAAATAAAATAAAATAAAATAAAATAAAATAAAATAAAATAAAATAAAATAAAATAAAATAAAATAAAATAAAATAAAATAAAATAAAATAAAATAAAATAAAATAAAATAAAATAAAATAAAATAAAATAAAATAAAATAAAATAAAATAAAACAAAATAAAATAAAATAAAATAAAATAAAACAAAATAAAATAAAATAAAATAAGATAAAATAAATTATAATAAAATAAAATTAAATAAAATAAAATAAAATAAAATAAAATAAAATAAAATAAAATAAAATAAAATAAAATAAAATAAAATAAAATAAAACAAAACAAAATAAAATAAAATAAAATAAAATAAAATAAAATAAAATAAAATAAAATAAAATAAAATAAAATAAAATAAAATAAAATAAAATAAAATAAAATAAAATAAAATAAAATAAAATAAAATAAAATAAAATAAAATAAAATAAAATAAAATAAAATAAAATAAAATAAAATAAAATAAAATAAAATAAAATAAAATAAAATAAAATAAAATAAAATAAAATAAAATAAAATAAAATAAAATAAAATAAAATAAAATAAAATAAAATAAAATAAAATAAAATAAAATAAAATAAAATAAAATAAAATAAAATAAAATAAAATAAAATAAATTAAAATAAAATAAAATAAAATAAAATAAAATATAGTAAATTAAAATAAACTAAAATATAATTTCAAATAAGCCATTACAAGGCTTACAATTTTGTTGCTGCTTTTATACGTTTAGCGTGTTTATGTGTGTGTGCGTGCATATTGCAGTGTTGCTTTGGCATCAGCGGCCGAAAGAGGCATTTCCATAAAATTAGGTTAAACGAAAAGAATTGTGCAAGCGCATATATTGCTTGTACAAATTTATGTATGTATGTATGTATGTGTGCATATTGCATTTGAGAGTGTCACACACACACTAATACTGTGAACAAGTTAAAGATTGTTTGAAATTTCTTCATTTGCATTTTTACTTGAAATGCAGTTTGTGTTTACCATTTTGCAACAAATTAGCAATTAATTTTATTCAAATTACTTTATGTGCGCTCTCTTTCTGCTTGTTGTACTTGTACTTGCACTTGTAGGCCATAAAATATTGTCCCATTTGAGTTGGTGCAAGCTGTAGTCACGTATATCGGGTGAGAAGAACAATGCGTGACATTCGGATATTAGAATGAGAGTAAGTGACATAAATGAAATGCAATACAACAACACCAGGCACAAATGGTAATAAATACTTTTGAAACTAAGCGGCGCCGATATAAGGTTTTTCAAGAAGTTCTTTTTTAAGAGGCTTTTATGAAAGAGATCCAGTTCATTAGGTTCCATTCAGACAAGCAACCATGACCATGGTTCATGGTCATAATCACTGTCGGTCTCACTGTCACTATTTGGCTCAATAAAAAGTTGTACGGCCACTGTGAATATACGTGTCACTCTCAGTAATTTTCTTTGTCGACCACGATTAAGGTCGAAGTCACTGTTAATGTCATGGTTCTGGTTAGTACAACTGTCATAATAACAGTCGATTCCATGGTCACAGTCACAATACTGCTTATGGCCACTACCACTCTCGGTCGCATCCACTATCACTTTTCCGTCACGATTCTGTTTATGGTCACAATGACTTTCGCTGTCACTGCCAATCAATTTCTCTAAGACTTAGTAGCATTAGCTGCAGTCACATTTTTGGTCACTGTCACTGGTCAAGTCGCTCACCTACATGTCCAATGGTGTGAGCCTAGTAGTTAATGATTGGTCACTGTGACTGTTACATCGCTCACTTAATTCGGGAATACTCTGAGCCTAGATGTTTCCGATTCTGGTCACCGTCACTGTTACGTCACTCACTTAATTCACGTCACTACAATGTCGCTCAGCTAATTATCCAATACAAAAATTTTATGATTCTAGTCACTGTCACTGTTACGTCGCTCACTTACTTCTCCAATTTTCTGAGCCAAAAAGTTTATGATTCTAGTCACTGTCACTGCAATATCACTCACTTAATTCTCCTATACTCTGAACCTAGAAGTTTACGATTTTGGTCACTGTCACTGTTACGGCGCTTACTTAATTCTCCAATAGTCTGAGCAAAACTGGATCTGGTCAATGTCACTACAATATCGCTCACTTAATTTTCCAATCCTTTGAGCCAAAAAGTTTATGATTCCTGTCACTGTCACGCACTTAATTCTCTCATACTTTGAGTCACGTAATTCACAAATTATACACATAAATTTGCTTCCTGGTTACCTATTGTTCGTAGTCTCTGGTTAATACTCCCTCTTATATGGTACAGTTAACCAAACAATTTTATTAATAAAAGAACGACGCAATCGTAGGGTCCTTTCGTATAAAGAATAACTTCAACAAAATTAAATAATAATACCAACTGAAGGTCACATTTTCAACCAAGCAAAAGTGGAAAAGTAAATTAATCACAGAGCTAAAAATGTTCCAAGAAATTCTTTTCAAGAACGCAAGTAACCCGATAAAGGACAAGAAAGCTTTTTGTTTGTTGTTTAATATATGGAGCCAGTTATGTTTATGCCGCAGAAGTCAAAGTTGATGAAAGATGTATGAATGTATGTATGTAAGCCATATTTCATATGCACGCCAAGCTGAGAGAAATGTGTCTGAGTGTATGTGTGTGTGTGCATATAAATGGCTACTACCAATTCACCACACATATACCAAAAGTCAAGAATTTTTTATTATGAACAGCTGCAAACAAAATATTATGCTGAACGTTAGAAGACAAATTGTGTGGTTGTAAAAAGGAGCGAGTCCTGAAAAGAAAACATGTCAAGAACAATTGAAAATTTACATCAAAATGTGGGCACATAACAGAAAATGCAAATAAATTAGAAACTGACTGTAGAGTGGGGAAGGCCAAGAAATACATACATACACACATACATACATACATACTAGACTTCTCTAAATATTTATCCGTAAAGCAACAAAATGCTACTCATACGACATGGCGTACAACATAAAATAGCAGAGAGCAATCGATTTATGGGAGATTCGAGCTTGAAGAGAGAAAACTTTAAAATATCATAAAAGAGTGTCATGACATAATCTTAAGTAGCATAATATTAACTATTTTTACTTGGCATTATGGCACTACGGGTGTGTGACATAACCCCAATTGGTATTATGGCACTTAAAAAATCGAAAAAATTCAACAGCTTTCTACTTTAATAAGCAGTCTGTACAAAAGAAAACCGAGAGTTATTATTTTTTCTTTGGTATTGGGATTATGGCACACTGTAGCGAGAGTGTCATAATATAATTTTTGTATGTATATATTAATATCATATTTTTTTAATATTACTTTAAAAACCAGAAAAACAATAAATTAATTATTTAATAATAACAAACACTTGACAGAAATATTTTTTTTTTGCCCATTTATTAATCAAGCGCCCACTAGCAGTTGGTTAGTCTTATAAAAAAAATATATAAATTTTATTTTTGCTATTTTTCAATATAATTTAAAAGTAAATTGAAACAAAACGCAAATTAATCCTTGATTCAATTTATAGTCATGAATATTGTAAAAGCCCTCTAAAAGGCCGCCATTCATGTGTTCTTTTTGTTGTTGTCATGCTCCTTTTTGGCATGACTACATACATTTCATGGGCACTTCGAGCAAACGCCAGTCTGGCTGCCAGCAAAATACTACAAATTTGTTGTTGCTAAGGAATTTCATAAATTTTATTTGTCGTCAATGTTGCGGCTTTTGTGAGCGTAGCCACAATAATATATAGCTGAACGCACACAAATGCAAGTACATGTATGTATGAATATATATCAAACTTAATATATATGCACAATTTATGTTTGTATATGTATGGGGAATTTAACACAAGTGAATTTGAGGCCGAAGTTAGGAAGCGGACTACTTTTTCTGCCTTGATGAAATGATTCAATCTACCTTAGGAGAGCTTCCAAGAAAGTGATTTTCGCTAATGAAGGACCTAAACGGCTTTAACTCTGCTCATAGAGCCTTTCAAACTTTACTGGCTTCAAAAACGGATCGATCAGTGTGATAATTTCAGCATCACTCTACCATACTCAGGCGGCATGGTAAACCCTACCCACTGAGTGCACGTATCTATAAGTATCTACCCGACATACCTACAGCCCTTCTTTTTTGGAAGACTAGTCTCACTGGGTATTTTATAAGAAAAACATTCCGTATTATAAATGACCAATCACTTTAAGCCCACACCTCGCCTTTCCTTTTTTACAATTCGCTTCTGCAAAATAGTCACAACCTGGAACGAAGATGTTACGCTACATCACAGCTAAGAAACTCAAACTCTCAGGACCACCTGCCTCTACATGAAGGTCTCTATTTTCTTTGTAAGTTGGTGGTACGCCAAATGACACCCCGCTGACATACTGCAAAAGCTCAATCGTCTCGTTTAGCACAAAGCGCAAGTGTCCTTGGTGTTTTGCTTGAATGTGATTGTTTTATTTTGGTTTTATATGTATACCCGAATGCGCTGGAAAGAATGGAGGGAAAACGCTGGGTTCTTATTCAAACGTTTTATTCAGTATCACTCACTGAGGATATCCCGCATATCGCTTTACTTATATCCTTCTCTCTTTCAGTTTATCCAGCTGCAACTTCGGCGGTTCCTTACGCTATCTATTATCCATCTATTTGTTCCCCATCTACTCCCCCTTGACTCAGCTTCTCAGGCCGAACTATCCACATCAAAAACTTCGCAGCTGGTTATATAAGATTACCTTCCACGCAGCACTGCTTTCGCTTTCCTGCTTTCATCTGTGTTATATATGTATGTATGTATGTGTCCCTCTGACTTTTGCATTTATTTATGTCACTTCAATGTTGTAAGCCATGCCACCAAATCGTAACTCATTTTCCCAAGCACAACATGTCATCGGTGGTGCCAATTACATTTTTCAATGCGAAAGGTGGTTATGGCAGCAGTTTTGTAAATTCTTCTAGAATGGAACACAGAGTCAGTCAGTCGAGTCACTCAGTCGTCAAAGAGACTTCTCTTTTGTCAAGCAAATTTGTTATGTCGGCTGCCAGTCTAACCACCCCTGTTCCTGTCCACGTAGCGTGGCGTGGCTTTTCATGACGGCGACATGCTGCCTTGACATACTGGCAATAACTCTTTTTTAGCCACTACCATTCAATGCTATTCATCCGCCAACAATCTCTAATATACCTTTAGTAGCTGGGATTAACATATACATACATACACATATACACATATATGTATTCATCATTAGCTCCGTCTCAGTGTAGTCCTGTTCGCAATGAGACTTTGAAGGTTTTCTTGCTACCACAAAAGTAGCTTTGGAGCTCTTCGTTTTAGCAGTTTAGAAATTTTTTTGTTTTTGTGATCGCTGAATACCATACAATTTGTTTCACTCTTTCCCTTACCTCTATCAGCGCACGTACCAAATTCCAGTCACAGGTCAGCCTTCCAAATTCATCACAGGACCATATGTTTGACATGTATTGGTAAAAGACAACAAGGTCATAGGAAGTAAACTCGATTGACTTTAATTCGCATCGCAGAGAGAAATAAAGTCAATTGAAGAAACAGCGGATGCGAATGTAAAATAAAGTCAATTGGCATTATCTCTCTTTTCAAAAAACAAGTCAGCCGATTTAATGCGTAATAAAGTCAATTGAAGAAGCAGCGGATGCGAATGTAAAATAAAGTCAATTGGCATTATTTATCTGTGAAAAAAAAAGTCAGCCGACTTAATGCGTAATAAAGTCAATTGAAGAAACAGCGGATGCGAATGTAAAATAAAGTCAATTGGCATTATTTCTGTGTGAAAAAAAGTCAGCCGATTTAATGCGTAATAAAGTCAATTGAAGAAACAGCGGATGCGAATGTAAAATAAAGTCAATTGGCATTATTTCTGTGTAAAAAAAAGTCAGCCGATTTAATGCGTAATAAAGTCAATTGAAGAAACAGCGGATGCGAATGTAAAATAAAGTCAATTGGCATTATTTCTCTTTTCAAAAAAAAGTCAGCCGAGTGATTCTTTAAAAAAGATGTAGCCGAAGACAGCGATATCCTTTGAGGACAATAAATTTTTAATAATAAAATAAATTGTTAATAGATAAATAAAAAATAAAATAAATAAAAAGTGAACAAATTGATCCGCTAAAGACACAGCGAAAGCAAATGCGAAACAAAGTCAATTGACATTATTTCTCTTGTCAAAAAAAAATTCAGCTGATTTAATGCGTAATAAAGTCAATTGGAGAAACAGCGGATGCGAATGTAAAATAAAGTCAATTGGCATTATTTCTCTTTTCAAAAAAAAAGTCAGCCGATTGAATGCGTAATAAAGTCAATTGAAGAAACAGCGGATGCGAATGTCAAATAAAGTCAATTGGCATTATTTCTCTGTGAAAAAAAAAGTCAGCCGAGTGACTCTTTAAAAAAGATGTATCCGAAGACAGCGATATCCTTTGAGGACAATAAATTTTTAATAATAAAATAAATTGTTAATAAATAAATAAAAAATAAAATAAATAAAAAGTGAACAAATTGATCCGCTAAAGACACAGCGAAAGCAAATGCGAAACAAAGTCAATTGACATTATTTCTCTTCAAAAAAAAAAATTCAGCTGATTGATCCGATAAAAAAGCTATAGCCTAAGGCAGTGATATGTCGATACTAAAAGGTGTATAATAACAACAACAACAACAGAGTTCTCCTCACTTCCTTGCTAAGTAAACCTTAAAGCAACAGTTCTAGGAACACAATTCCGGTGAATTTTGTACTTTTGTTTGGCTCGGCTTTGGCTTTCATCATCTGTTGCCACACATTAAATAAATCTTATTTGGTGAAAGTTTTCCCACAACAGCGGTCGTATTTTTATTGTGATGACATATTGCCATTTTATATATATCACGTCAGAAATATCCACCTCAATCATTTTAATGAAATTACACAGAATTTCACTTGACGAAATTTTCAATCACACCAGGAGTTTTATTGTTGTAACTTAGGAAATTAAATATTGGAATTACAGCAACCGTAAAATGTCAAGAACAAATGTGGATCATGGTTGACATTTTCAGAATAATTTGAAACCAACATTTGGCTGTAATATTAGGAACATGGAAAATTTAGAACGTCGGTTATTTTTATGATTGTGTTTAAGTAATTTGTGCTGTATGCCTTTTATTTACAGTGACATAGGGTTAAAGGCCATAAATTCCCTTCCATCACTAAGGTAGGAACTCTAAAATGAAGTGCCCCCCCCCATAAATTCAGACAGAAAAAATTTCAAAAATACAATTTTTCGAAAAAACTTTTTCAGAATCCAAAAATTCAGAAGGAAAAATTCAGAAACACATTTACGGTCATGCATTAACCCACTCGTTATCTACATTTTGATTTTTATAACTATGTATATTATGAACGATTTTTTGGTTAGGTTTGAATGGGTTGTGCTACACTTAATTGGTAAATACTTAAAATTATAACCTATGAGCCGCCATACGTTAACCCATTGACGACCTCAATTTTCTTTTAACTCTGAAATCAAATTTTTCACATCGAAATAGTTTGACATAGGCTTAAGTATATGACTTTAAGCGTTTTAACCATTTAAACGGCATGCCTTAACCCATTGGTGACCTAAATTTTTATTTTTATAATTTCTAAATAATTTTTTATATGAAAAAATAAATTGCTCTACACTTCAATAGTAAATATTTGATTTGCATGCATTAACCCATTGACGACCTTAGCTGTTTTATTAATAACGAAATAAAATGATTCACCTCAGAGTAGCATTTCCTTACTTTATTTGCGCAAAATTTAATTTTTTTTCTGTCGTCTCATTACTTTCTGAATTTTTAGATCTGAATTTCACTTTCTGAATTTTGACCTTCTAAAAAAATAAAAAAAAGATTTCTGAAAAAATGTTTTTGTTTTCTGAATGTATGAGGAGATCCCTAAAATTGAGTTACGAGCTGCTACGTCCTACGAGAATAACATCCCTCTGATCTCGACCTGTGAACCCTGTAATTGACATTCAACCAGCTAAAATATTAGTACACATATACATATGTATGTACGTGTCCTGTATGTCCCCTCATGATACCAACCATCTCTTTTTCAATATCCTCGCCTCTTTCTGTGACTTCCAAGTAAGTGCATGACAGCTGAGTGGACAACTGATTGAGTGAAGGGACGTCTCGTTATAGCAAAAAATATTTGTGAATTTAGTTCGTTGCACATAACGTCAAGAAGAGACTACAAGTTGAAAGCTGCAAGCACTACATCCATATTCAGCTTGCACTCTGCGACGTTGATTGAAGGCGTTAAACTTTTATATTTTGCGGTTTTGCTTGTATTTCTTTTAACTTCTTCGCATACTTCCCCTCTTCACCTTCCTTGCAAATGCAATCAATGCGAGTTTTTAAAAGCAATTCACGTATATATTGAGTTTGTTACGCCTTCTTTCAATGCTTTATTGCAGACTGTGTGTGTGTGTGTGTGTGTGTGTTGGTGTCATAAATTGAACAATAAATTGATGAAAGTTGACTTTTGGTCACTTAAAATGATTTATTGCAAACAAGTTGCCTAACAAGCCAGCATACACTTCAACACACACACACACACAAGTGGGCAAACAATCAAAACTATAAAGCAATGCGCGTCCTAAACGAATTCAGTTTTCATCTCAGGTGTTTAGCTGCACACGCATACATTCACACTTACCTACACACATACATTGAAGCGTTAAAACGCTTACACCATCAAGTGGACTTATCAATTTTAACGATGTCCAATTAATTTTATTGACAAACATGCCACATAATATAATGACAAATAAACCGTCAGTAAATACTATGTATGTATAGGGTAAACTGGCGCACAGGCAAGGTGCTTATCGCGCTGTGGAATAGTTTATATAGTTAGAATCAACTCTTTTCGATTTGTCGCGCTCCGGAATAGTTTATATAGTTAGAGTCAAAGTTGTCCGCTTTGAATGAAATTTGGTAAGGGTTTCTTTTTATTGTAAACTGGTCTCCGCCAAGGCAAAAAAATTTATATACAATAGTTTTTTTTTAATTTTTTTTTTTTTATATTTAAAATTTTTTTTCCAAAAATTATACAATTTCGAAATTTAATTATTTTTTTCTATGTTTTTCGAAATTTTTTTCAGTATTTTGAAAACTAATGTCGTTAAAAAAAAACTTTAGCACTTTCAAAGGGATTCCTAGCGGTATACATACATATATAAAAATATTATGAAAAAAAAATTTAAATACGAAAATTTTAGAAAAATTTTTATTTTTCTTTCTAATTTTTTTTTTTTTTATATTTAAATAATTTTTTTTTTTTTCAAAAGCATTGCAATTTCCACATTTTTGTGTGTCTTTTTTCATGGCTTTTAAAGTTTATTTTTTGGACACATTGGAATCCACTGTAGTTAAAACATTAGGATTTTCAAATGGCGTACTTAAAGATATAAAAAATAAATTTAAAAAAAAAATTTCATTTCTAATTTTAAAATATTGTCTATTTTTCCAAATATATGTTATACCTCTACTAACTGAAATTTTCTCAAGCCTGTTTTTTTTCTTCGAAAATATGAATTTTAGTGCATTTTAAAAAAAGTTTTGTTTATTTTTTTTTTTTTTTTTTTCAATTTTCTAGACAGTTCAATTAGTTAAAAACAAAATTACTCAATTCTGATAATCGAAATATTTTTTTCGTGGTCGTGGATTGTAAGAAAATATAGTTAAATACATACTGAATACGAATAATTTTGTATTTAAGTAATTGAACTCGAATAAAAAGTTAGAAACATTTAAGAAAAACATTTTTTAGGAGGAATTCAAAAATTCATATTTCTGGAAAACCAATTTTCATTATGTTTTTAAATGTATCAGAAGTAAAAATTTGAACAAACCAACAATTTCCAAAATTAGAAACTTGAAAAAAACCTTTAAAACTTTTTAGCGGCATAAAAAATAATATTAAGAAAAAAAAAATTTGTACCTTTTAATTTTAGAAAATTTTTTTATGATAAATTCATATTTTCGAAAAATCAAGAAACACCCTTGTGAAAGTTTCAAGATATCTTTAAAAATTTGGAAATATCGAAAACTTTCTAGTATTAGAAACATTTTTTTTTTTTTTTTTTTTTCAAATATATTTTTCTATACATTGGCGCATTTACCCTACATGCATGCTCATATGTATGCATTTTTTCTCTTCCTTTATTTATTATTTAGTTGTTGTTGTTAGTTAGCTCTCTCAATTTATTTGAAATATTTCACTCAACTTATTTAATCAAACTAAAACTGAACTGGCTATTAGTTTTCATTGGCTGTACTTAGTAATACTTTTCTACTTTATTAGCTCGAAAAGTGTTGATTTGATTTTAGACATTTAGACAGACAAAGTGTGTAATAAATTTATTGACTTTGTATTGGATTAGGTCGAGAGGTTTTTGTGTTGTGTATTAATGTTTATGTGGTATTAATATTAAGCGCTCAAGCTTTTGTCAGATCATCTTGTCACATCAAGTTTTCGAAAATGCTTCCTCCATAAATGTGCATTTAGGTTGCTTATTCAGTTTTTATGCAGTGCATTAAATCTCGCTAGACTTCGTTACTCGTAATACACAAATTGTTTATGATTAAGCTCTTGAGAACACCAAAACAATAGACACTGAAGTACCCAATCTCAATTGCAAACCAAGCAATAATAAAACTTTTGCGCAAAAACCGCCTGTGGAGTAGCAGAAATTAATTTATCCACTAACGATAAGTGTTTGGTAGATATATAGGCAGGGACTCAACCCAAAATCAAAACTGTAAATGGTACCAATTAAAACCGATTCATAATTCGAACTTGAAATTGTACTCTTGGGTCTATCAGCGATGTCGGTGAGACTCCATTTGCGACAGCGTATTCCTTGACGCAGTCTCAAAAAAATGTTATCAGCAAGTATGACATTTATAAACGTAGTAAATGCTGCCTCGATACCAATTGACGATGAGCAAACCAAATTAATCGCCTTTGCCGCCGATCGATTGTTCCGATAAACGGGGTTTCGAGTATAATACCTGATAGCTAGGAACCTAAAATTTTTAAAATTTTTGCAGATATTCAATAACCAATATCTTTAGGGTAAATAAGTGAGATTGAGCTGATACTATATATAGCGCCCATATAATCGATAACTTCGATAAACGAGTTTTGAGCTGTAACTCCTGAAATTCGATAACTAAGAAAGTAAAATTTTTGCAACTTATTCACCTCTTAGACGCGCATTGCGGGTATAGAAAATAACTTAGATTAGGTTAATATGACATATAGCCCCACATAATCGATAACTTCGATAAACGGGTTTTCGAATATAGCTCCTAACATTCGATATCTATGAACTTAGAAATTTGAAACTTTTACAGATATTGTATGTTTAGTACAGACAGTAAAAATGAGTCAGAGAGGACTGCTATAACACATAACCTCAATGTAATCGATTTTTCCGATAAATAGATTTTCGGGTACAACTTCAAAATCGCAATTCGTGTTCATTACTATTTTCACTTTTTTACGCTAAAGCCGAAACCGCAATAAAGTTTGTATAAGGAACCGAAACCGTTAAAATATTTTAGTACGGTTTCATTCCATGCACACAAGTACTGCTTTCTATGCCACTTTAGTGCTTCTGACGTCGTCACAGTTTTGCTGCCAGTTACAAGAAAACTATCGTATTGAGATAAACTCTCATTGCTTACTTCAAAGCACAGCGCTTCCTACTTCCCTGTTTTTTGGATAGAGTCTCTTTTGTGTCACATTGCTGTATTTCATATAATGAGTCGGGCGGCTATGTATTTACTACATATATAGAGCACTTACAACTAGTTGTTTGTTACATACTTTTGTTTACGACAAAGCCACCATTGTTTATTGCAGACATTTCCAGCTATTACTTACCGATTATTGTTTCTTTTATTGCTTTTCATTTTTGATTCGCTTTTGCATTAGTACAAACTATGCTTTCAAGTATTTATTCGTTCATTTGTGGCTTCATTCAAATGCAGGGTATTTTTCAACTAAACATTACAACACATTCTATTAAATTTATATATATGAATGGCTAATTCCACAGTAAATGGTACTGAAGAAATGGCACTTTTGGAACTATTCCTAATTTAAACTAGTAAGGAAGTCTAAGTTCGGGTGTAACCGAACATTAAATACCTAGTAGTGATCTGTTTTGGTATCCCAATTTACTCAGGTCTATTTTAATAACGGAAAAGTTGTTATTAAGGCAACTGATTGTTTTCGATTAAAAACAAATCTTTTGTGAGTGGTAAATTCAATTATCACTAAATAACAAAATATAAATAGCTTTCCTCGTGTTCATGAAAGGTATGAAAATAAAAAAAATTTAAAAAAAAAAGGCAGTAGGGTGTTAACTACTTGCCCGTAAATCTTCTTTGTTTGTTATTCGATTTGCATAATTTTTGGCAGGAGTATACTACATACTATTGGGAAGTATCTCACTAAATTTCATTGAAATACATTGTTGAAATTCCAAGCAATCGCTTTTGAAAATAGCAGAGCTTTTATGCTAAAAAGTGGGCGGCGCCACGCCTACTTCACCAAAATCCACAAAATTTGTTTACAGTTTAGTTTTGTTTAAAAAGGCTATTATGTGTGTAAAATCTTATTTATATAACTTATACAATTATGGAAATATCGCGATTTTAATTTTACGAAGAAATTTTTTAGAACTATGTTCAAAAAGTGGGCGTGTCCGTTCACCGATTTTGTTTATTTTTTCAGCAAAGAGTTAGCTTTATATGTTGAACACTTTCTCTAAATATCGTTTCAATAAGTCAATTTTTACCGGAGTTATGGCATGGAAAGTTTTGTGGAATAATCCCCCATAAAGGGGCGGGGCCACGCCCATTTTCCAAAAATTTTGTGCTTTCGACTTTCTTTGCCCGCGAACACTTTACAGGTGAAATAGAAATGATATACAGCTAGTTTAAGCAAAGTTATAGCATATTCAATATATCCATGATCCTTTTCGAAATCTTTCGTATAAAATTGGGCGTGGACCTAATCCGATTTCGCTAATTTTTTTTCGAAATATTGCCTGTATTAATAGAAATATGTGTGCTGAATTTTATTTTGCTATCTTGAGCGGTGTTTGATTTATGATTAATAATATTTCCAAATTTGACTTAATCAAAAGTGGGCGGTGCCACGCCCTTTTTTAAAAATTTCTTCAGAAATTTATTTTTTGCCTTAACGCTAAGGTACACACCAAATTTTATCCTTATAGGTGTATTATGTACTGAATAATCACTCTTTTTGTATTTTCGAAAATATTATATATATAGAAAGTGGGCGTGGCTTTTAACCGATTTTGCCTATTTTCAATAGCGTTCAGAGATAAGTAAAAAGGAACCTGCAAACAAAGTTTCATTGAGATATCTTAAGATTTACTCAAGTTATCGTGTTCACAGACGGACGGACGGACGGACGGACGGACGGACATGGCTCAATCAATTTCTCTTTTCCTCCTGAACATTTTGATATACATAAGTCAATATCTATCTCGATTCGTTTATGCCGTTACATACTACCGTTAGGCGAATGAAGTTAATATACCTTGTGTGCGAAGCACTACTAGGTATAATAAAAAATTATTGGGGGTGGAGGGAGGGCGATGTGTTTCTTCTACTTCATAGAACATGCCACATCTACATTAGCGTTTCTAATTTCATTTTGAGAATGGTGGCAACTTGGTAAAAAGGCTTCGAAGTGGCATCACAACGTAAGAAAATTTAGATTTTAAGTGCACAAAACTTCTAAGAAATGTTTAAAGACGCTTCCAAGATAAAAGCGCACATGCAAAAAATAAATGGAATATTATTAAGTGGCAACACTAGGCGGTTGGAAATATTTTTATTGAAATGTAATATGAATTAGCTTTCATTTGACAACCATTTAAGCATATCTAACTGAATTCGTATCTGTTAAAAAAAGTGGCAACCCTGTACAAATTTCCTTCTGGCAACACTTAAGTAAGGGAGCTTGAAATGTATCATTTTATCGATATTAAAAAGTTGATCCAATTTGATCAAGTCGTTTTCAAGATAATAACAGATTTCCAAATAATAAATGTATTGGGATTAGGTGGCAACCCTAGGTGGTAGGCCAACCTTCCAATTTTTTTTAAATTATAATAACTTTGGTTTGATACCCTTATCATGAAATCTCACACGATTTTTTCAATTTTTAAATATGTGGTAACCCTTCGAAAAATCCTAGTGGCAACACTTAACTATGACAACTTGACAGTACAGGTGGCAAACCGTTATAAAGTTCTAGTTGGTTTGATACTCATATTAGGATATCCCACTCAATTTTTAAAATTTGTATTCGCTGGCAATACTTTAAAAGCCCCCTGGTGGCAACGCTTAAAAGGAAGATTGAGAAAACCCGGTGGCAACCCCATAAAAACTACCTAGTTACAGTCGTTCGAATTGTAGCACCTAACTTCAAAAATTCACACAGATGGGTCAAGTTGTTTTCGATATAAAAGCGGATGAACCAATATGAAAATATAGTGGAAATAAGTGGTAACCCTGGGCGGCAACAGTACTTGCTAATTCTATGCAAACAAGTTTTCATTTAAATGCGACGTAAAATAACATTCATCTTATTCCCTTATTGGCATATTTACAACTTTTGCCTAAAGTTGAAATTTAATACCCATCACCATGGAATTCACCATTCATACATATTTTACATTCAAAGTAATAAATATTTTCTATAATAGTTTTTAGAGTGAAATGAACTCCTAAGGCGTTCCCGTCTATAAAATGGGAATAACAAAGACATTTTGTTAATAGAAATTTTTGTATAGTTTTACTCATTTATTCCACTTCATGCAGCGCTCATTTCGGTACAATGCGAGACGCGACGATTATTTTAAACAACGCAATTACACAAATGTAAATAAGTCTTGCAGTATTTCATTTTATTATACCACATTCAGCACATTTTGTTGTCTTATTTTGTGGCAGCCCAAGCCATTTCAACGCATCTAAGTGCGCTAAGCCGTTTAGTGTCTCAGGGAATAGTAATAAGTACTTAGAAATACCAAAACGCATTTATTGTGTACTTATTTTGGTTTATTTTATTGCTCCCATATATTTGTAAATAAATATCTTTTTGCACAATTAATCACTTTGTATTCTTTTGTGTGTCTTCACAGTTGTGTATAGGAATGAATGAAATCATTTAATTGTTGGGTACATTAAACCGTGTTAGAGGGCAAAATAAGTTCCAGGGAGTTAAAAAGTTTCTGACAACTTTGAACATTGAATACTTTCCAAGAAATTTTTGTTAAATCATTTGAAATCGGAAAGGGCGAAAATTTAGTGCTACGGTTCATCAAGTTTTAGTCTAATCCAAATTTTAAGTAATAAAATTTTCCTTGAGTTTTTAGAATTTTTTTTTTAGTTCCATCATCTGTTTTCATTTAAAAAAGTTTTGCTCACAAGATATATGGGTTGCAATGCAAAAAAAAAAATTTTAAAATATCAGAATGCTTCCAAATTTTAAATTCATTATAATGACATTAGGTGGCAACCCTAGCAGCAAGAGACACTGAAAAATATTATTGCTAAAGTAATGTACTTTGGTTTGATGCCCATATTAGCATGCCATACACAATTTTTTAAAATTTCAAACAAGTGACAACCCTATAAATCCACATACTGGCAAAGCTTAGGTAAGAGATTTTAAAATTTGGCATGTCACATATGTGGAAAATTTTATGGAAATGGTGTAAGTCGCTTTCGGTATAAAAACGGGTATGAAAAAAACACAACGTGATTAGGTGGCAACGCCAAGAGAATTAGAAATAATTTTTTTTTTTCTTTTGTTTGATACCTATATTGGCAAATCATACTTCATTAATGAAAAATCAACTACGTGGCAACCCTATACAATCACCCTAAGTGACAGCACCTTTGTGGAAGTTCTTGGAATACACTATCTACATACATATGTACATACCAAGTTTCATGCAAAATGGTTAAGCAGCTTCCGCGTTAGTCGGGATATATAAATATACAAAAGCTGTTGTAAGACATAGATCAATTTTTTTTTTCTTTTTCACTTAGCGACTTGTAAATAAAATGACAAAATAATTTTTTTTCATTTGAGACATTTTTTTTTTTGAATCAAAAACTCTCATTTGCCGCTTGCGAAATGTTGGAATCAAATACACTTTACAAATCGTGCAATACTTCGGGCCCGGTCTAATGTAAGCACATACATATTTACCTAGTAAGATTGCCGGAAACTTAATAATGTTTATCATACGCCAAGGCGTACTTTCCAAACGACAAGCATTTGCGATGTTGAAGATTTTCTCATGCTTCCGTATCTATATTTACGTATGTTAGTATTTCCATATGTGTCGATAGAGCTACATACTCTTCTTACTTTAGATGTGTAGTGAACCCATTATATATTATAAATATATTACTTGTTTGTTTGTTCGTGACACGCCTTTACTATTCTACTAATCACATTCAGCAGGCAAAAAGATCAACGTGACAGCCATATCTAGGAAGGGTTCAGATATTAGATTAAATATGATCTTGATATATTAAAATTTTTGAAGTATTTAAATTTTTTTATTTTTAAATTTTTATTATTATTATTTTATTTTATTTTATTTTCTTTTATTTTATCATATTTTATTTTATTTTATTTTATTTTATTTTATTTTATTTTATTTTATTTTATTTTATTTTATTTTATTTTATTTTATTTTATCTTATTTTATTTTATTTTATTTTATTTTATTTTATTTTATTTTATTTTATTTTATTTTATTTTATTTTATTTTATTTTATTTTATTTTATTTTATTTTATTTTATTTTATTTTATTTTATTTTATTTTATTTTATTTTATTTTATTTTATTTTATTTTATTTTATTTTATTTTATTTTATTTTATTTTATTTTATTTTATTTTACTTTATTTTATTTTATTTTATTTTATTTTATTTTATTTTATTTTATTTCATTTCATTTTATTTTATTTTATTTTATTTTATTTTATTTTATTTTATTTTATTTTATTTTATTTTATTTTATTTTCACGCAAAATACTTCTTATCAACGTTTTTACCTGCTTGACTACTTTGTGAGTCCCTAACAAATATTTCCCACATAAACTGCGCAACATCTTTTCAATCAACTCATTGCCCCTGACAACCCGCTGTGTTCAGCTTTAGCTTATTTAACTGACTTTGCGTCACTTTGACATAACAATCTTTAACGTGCTCGAAAATGAGTTCATCAACGACTTACTAGTAACCTCCTACTATCCTATACAGATTGACTTGTTGTCCTCTTATTTTCAGTCCCCATCAGAACTTTTGAGCACAGAATAGCTTTAGCCAAATCACTTTGTCTACGATAACCTGTGTTTCCTACTAAATAGCCTTAAATGTACTTCTATGTGTGTCGCAGCGCTATAGCAAAGTCGTCATCTTAGGGAATACATATGAATCTATGTATGTATATGTAATGTACAAAAAAGCGAGTAACAAAACTGGCAGGAACTGCGTAGAGAAGCAACAGTCAAAATAACAATAAGTGAAGCGATGATACCAGATACTACTATCTTCACTCCTCATAAAGCAAAGAAACATGTGAACGTATAAAGACAATAACTAGGCGTTGTATCTTAGGCTGGGCCCAAAAAAAAAATTTTTTTTTTGAATATTATGTAAATATTTTTTTTTTTAAAAGATGGAAAAAAAATTTTATAAAGACTTAGAACCTAATATTGGTTTTTATAGACCGATTACTCTAACTTCGATGTCTGAAATAGTTGAATTTGAATTTTTACGCCAATTTCAACTTTTTTCTTCACAAATATGATTTTTTTAGCTTCGAGTACAAAAACATTTTTTGTGGTATAAATTGAATAATTTTATGTTTAACTAAAGTCGACTAAAAAAAAAAGTTCTAAAAATTTCATGATATATTTAGATGTAATAAAAAGAAATTGGAAGCCAAAATTTAATGTCGAACTTAAATTTTTACTATGAAAAGTGAAAATTTTCGTAAGTTAAGAGTTGAAAAATTTTACTAAACAATTTAAATTTATTTAAAATGGGTATAGTAAGGTCACTAGTAATTTTGTTTAACTAATTGGGCTCGACTCAAAAAAAAATTATAAAAAATTGTTTGCACAAAAATCAAAAATTCATATTTTTGAAAAGACAAAAAAAGTAGACTTTTAAAAATTTTAGAATTTCTTAAGATGTATCGGAAGTTTAATAAATAACAATTCAAAATTAAATTTTTTTGGTTTTGAAAAATTAAAAATTTTGTGATATCAAAAGTTTTAAAATTTTGTTCACAAATTTTTGCATATGCATACATACATATGTATGAAATGGTAAAAGTTGGTAATATTTGAACTCCACAAAAAATTGCAAAATTATAAAAAAAAAATATTTTGCAAAAAATTTAAAAATTATATTTTTTAAAACGCAAAACATAGCCTCCTGTAAGTTTCAAAACATCTTCAGATATTGGGTGATATTAATAAAAAGGACAATTGGTTTTTCTTTAAATTTTCAGAAATTTGACAAAACATTGTATGGAAAAAATTTCAAAATTTTAGTAAAAGTTTTGAAACTTGAACTAAACGCAATTGCTCCTTTTTTATTAATATCACCCATTGTAAATTTTCCAATATTAGACTAAAGTATCCTCTTTGAAAGTGCCAATTATTTTTTTAAATACAGTATTTTCTGAAATATTGGAAAATAAAACTTACAAAACAGAAAGAAATTGGAAAAAAATTTTAATTTTCAAATTTTTATTTTTTTTTTGAAATTTTTTTTCTCTTCTAAATAATAATATCGAAATAATTCTTAAAAGCAAGAACTTTTTTTTGCCTAGTCTAATACGAATACTTACATACATATATGTAAATATGTTTACCCAACATGTTGGTAAACAATGCCTAAAGCTCTCGAACATCAACAGATATGACAAAAAGTAGGAAAACGACAACAAGTTGAACATCTCCAACAACAACTGCAAGCATAGAACTAACTAAAACATAGCTACAGCTTCAAAGTATTTTCACATAATTAGAACGCACTCTTAGGCACTCCCGGTCACTGGACCCAAATAACTCAACAGAGTGAGAGTAAATGATACAAATGTACAGTAAGTACTAGATACAAGGACGTGGTGCCATTTAAGCCAACTACTGAAAACAATTATAAAGTGATTGAAAGGCAGTGGGATACGTTGGCAGGGTGCCTTTTCGATAGGCAACTAAAATCAAGATTCGAAGTCCAAGATCTAAGAGTATGCCGTTATTTTCGGTCTTCGTAATTTGACTGATTTGGTTTTGGTTTTTTAGGGCTGACTCTTATTTCGAATGATAATCGGAAAGCTCCTAATAAAATGAAGATTTTCGAAGCCTCTGCTAGTTTAGCGAGGTTTCACTGTATCTCAAAAAGTTTCAACTATCAACGACCAGCAGCAATACTTGCACAGCCAACCTTATCAGTAACACTGTCACCTTGATATGCTCCAATGCACGACGACAATTGTTGTTGCAAAAGTCAAAGAACTAACTAAACAACTCAACAAGATAGGTAAAGTTGAAAAGGGCATACGACGAGTGAGTAGCAAGATCATAGCAAATAATATTCTTAGCAAAAACAATACAACGTCAACAACATACATAAATGACAACAATGAAAACAGCGTCAATGGCTTAGCCGGCAGCGTTAGCTTTCAACAAATACTACATTCCAGTAGCATGTTCTAATACGACGGAAGACGGAAGGAATGCATGCTTAAATAAAAATATCCTAAAAGAATGTAAGAGTAGTTTTATATAAATGGACCATAAAGAAAAGATGTTTGATATTTCTCAGTAAACTGATTTTAGCGCCATCTAGCGGAGAGCTTTTTATAGATTTATTTCTTCGTTGCGACGTTGGGCATCGGATTATCACATTTCGTTTCTTTTAGCTTAATTAATACTCTGGATAGTGGTTCTTTCGCTAAGTTTTCATAAAGCGGGAAGTTATTTAAAAATTAATGGCACTTACTAAATATCTCGATAAGTGCGCCACCAAGCGAATTTTTTTTTTATTTATATTGGATTTTTTGCGTTCTCGAATATGTTTCAAGTTTCCAGCCACAATCAAGCTCAACTCATTTCACAATTTAGTATTGGATATATTTTTATTAAAAAAAGCAGCCCTAATATAAAGGTAGTGTAAAGTACACCGTAAAAAATGACTTACTCAAAGCAAATAAAATGTGAAATACAATTCACCATGGCATTTTTTCCTTAAAATCGAGGGAATTAACGAAATAAGGTAAGAAATTCTTTCAATTTTGTTTGTCTTGCAGAAATGGTTTTTTTTTTCAGTGTTGTTGCAAGAACTTTTCAAATACACCTATCAATATAGATAAAGCACTGCCTGATGTATATACATTCAAATTTCATTTGGAAATGCGCAATGCAGGTGCTGCATGCTTTGTTCCTTACCCCATTGTCAGTTGAATCATTTGGCAAGTTGCAGTTGATCCGTGAGCCATGTTGCTTCAGGCTGCAGCGATGCAAATATTTCATTTTATATTTGTCTCCCACTCTTTTTCATTGCATTTGGCACACTTGAAATTGAATAGAACTCACTACTAAGTATTGTCACCTGGCAACGAGTTGGCAACACTGACATAAAATTCGCGGACAAGGACCCTTTTAGAAGCCATTAAAAAGTTTGTAGCAGGCCATTAACATTTTTTTATCACGCTATCAAGAAGAGAGCATCTGAAAGAGAGGTGGGCGTACTTGGAAAGATAACGATTTGATTGGGTGGTGAAATTAACCGGAGTTATAACAAATAAAAAAAATTGAAAAATATAAAAAAATTAGGAGAAATCGAAACCGGAGCCGTAAACGAAAGCTTAACTGCATCGAAACCGAAACCGAAACTAAAATCAGAATCGTAAACATAACTCTAACCTAACTCACTCCAAAACCACAACCTGTACCACAACTGGAACTAAACCGGATACAGGTACTGCAAACGAAATTAGTATTTAAACCTTAAGCGCAATAAATATTAATAAAGGTTCTAAAACCGAAACCGAAATTAGTACTGAAACTGGTACTTAAACCGAAACCGAATAAGTAGTGAAACTAGTACTAAAACCGAAACCAAAATAAGTAGTGAAACTGGTACTAAACCCGGAACAGAAATTAGTACTAAAACTGGTACCGAAACCGAAAACGAAATAATTACTGAAATTAGTACTAAAACCGAAACCAACATAAGTAATGAAACTGGTACTAAAACCGAAACCGAAATAAGTACTGAAACTTGTACTAAAACCAAAACCAAAATACATAAGTACTAAAACCTAAACCGAAATAAGTACTAAAACTGGTAATAAAAACGAAACAGAAATAAGTACTGAAGCTGGTACTAAAACCTAAATTAAAAATAGTACTAAAACCGAAACGGAAATAAGTACTGAAACTTGTACTAAAACCAAAACCAAAATAAGTACTAAAACCGAAACCGAAATAAGTACTAAAACTGGTACTAAAAACGATACAGAAATAAGTACTGAAGCTGGTACTAAAACCGAAACTGAAATTAGAACTGAAGCTGGTACTAAAACCGAAACTGACATTAGTACTGAAACTGGTACTAAAACAGAAACAGAAATAAGTACTGAAACTGGTACTAAAACCGAAACGAATATAAGTATCGAAACTAGTACTAAAACCGAAACCGAATCCGAAGTAAGCTCCCAAGTTTGGTACTAAATCAAAAAACGTTAAGCCTGATAATTGGCCAATTGAACTGAAAATGATGCTATAAATTTCAACAAGAAAAGTGCATCCCACTTCAGCTGAAAACGACCAGTTCAATGACCCATTTCAACAATTTATGGCACACTGAAAATCTCTCCATACCTATGCACAGCTTCATTACCAAGAAAAAATGATATCAAATTTATTTTACCTCGGAATGTAAACAAAAAACAATCGTTCGTTTCGTTTGAACAAATTGTGCCAGTACACGCTTTTAATCTACAACCAATATTTACATAATAAATTTGTATTTTTTACAGATAAAAAAGTTGACATGTAGTTCAAAAAAAAAATTTAATACGCAAATCGAAGAATTTTACAAAAACAGGACGTAACATATTTGCTCATACCACAAAAAAAGGTTAATGTGGAAAAAATTCAAATATTTATACCACTTACTGTGTTTACTAAAGCGATAAAAGAAAATGAAAGTACTGTTTTGGTATGTATGTATTTATATTTATTAGGGTGATCCTTAATTAAGGAGAATTTTAGGCTGATTGTGAAATTTATGGTAGTTCCCTCTTTTTATTCGGAGAACAGACCTATTAAATAATGATTGATTACCATTACTTAACATTTGTAATGGTTATTTTCTAATTAATTAAAAAATGACCAAAATGTATGTGCTGCTACAACAACACTGAAAACAAATGAAATTTAAAAAAAAAGTTATCAGAATAAATCGAAAATCATTACAAGTATTAAAAAAAGTAGTTTCCGATTTGGTTAAATTTTTTTCATAATCGCAAAAATTAGAAATGACTACTTTCGAACTAATAAAACAAGAAGAAGAAAAAGTAATCAAAAAAAGTATTTGATCTTATTTAAATTATTTTTAACCGTAAAAATGTTTAATGACAATTTTTGAATTAGATACAAAATAAGAATAAAAAACAAAAACACAACAAAAAAAACCAAAAATAATTAAAAAAAATCGATAAGGTGCAGTCAATAGTATCCTGAAGATGACTTCAAATTGAGGTCGAAATATCGATGAATGTAATAAATATATGATTTAAACAAATTTAAGAGTTTTTCATCATATATATATGGGTGGCCTAGAGCTCAATAATAAATATAATAAAAAATCGATAATAATCAAAAGTAAAAAAAAAAATTTTTTTTGATTTTTGTTAATTGTGAAAATTGTTTATGATCGTTTTCCAATTAATTGAAAAATAATCAAAATTTATGTGCTTTTGCAACAACACTGAAAAAGAAATCGAAAATTGTTGAAAAATACTTTAAAAAATTTAAAAAAAAAATCCCACAAATAATCTTTAACAAATCGAAAATAATTAAAAAATCTATGAGAAAAGCTATGGCGGTTTTCTCTAAATTTTTCCTGTTCATTTCAACAAAAAACTTTTAATAATTAATAAAAAATTATTAAATAAACCCAAAAACAACAATAATTTTTCACTGCAGAAAAAATTATTAATAGGTCTACAGCTCGTACCGAACCGGGATACTTCATAATTAAAAAATTTAAAAAAACCTAAAGTAACTAAACGTAATCAAAAATATTCAATAAAGTAAACAAAATTAAAAGAATCCAAAAAAAAATCAAAAAATTCGAAAATAATCAAAAAAAAAATTATTTTTTTATAATCGTAAAAAATTATAATTTTTTTTGCATCGTAGTCATTTCATAATTGCCTTTTCTTGAAAGCAATTGAAATAAGCATTACCAATTAAAAAATCGGACTAATGTATTGATTACTAATTACTAATCAAATTTGACAGGTCTGTCTCAGAAGAAATTTTATGTTATACCGGCAACTTTTCTAAAACTGATGGGATGAATGGGATTGGAATTTTTGAATGACAAGATCTCAGACAAATACCCCTCACAATTGTCACTGCAATGATAGACCTACCTTAAGCTTTGTTGATCTATATTGGTATGACCACTGAAAAAAGGGTAAACAAAATCTCGCTCCCCTGCTTGATTTATTTATACGGTCCCAACAAAAATACAACGTATCCCTAACGAGTTGTCAGATTACTTTTTCCCACGTGCATTTATGAAAGCATATCGAGTGTGTCAACAAAATGTGGGTAACATTTTTAACTGCAAATAACATTTTCACACGTCATGCATGCATACAAATAGGTGTTTAATATTATTTATTGCATATGTATGTATGTATGTACATATATGTGATGCAAGAGCTGCCATAACTTTCCTTGCAATTCAGTGGAAAAGTGTCTGGTGAAGGTACAAAAAATCGTTAGAGATGTGACGAATATTTTTTGTTTGTTTTGTAACCTACGCAAAATTTTGGCAAACAAAGTTTAATGCATTATTTTATACATAAGTCGCTAAGTTACTTTATGCACAAGTCGCTAGGTGCTGATGAAAAAAATCGGCTAAGAATACTATTTGGTGACTTTGGCCGAGATTGTGTTTCAATTAGTGATGCCATCTAATATGGTTGATGATTCTTTTCTGAAAAGATTTTAAGGTAGAAATTCTCACTCACTTGATGCTACTGATAAAGCGGATATCAAAGTGGTTCAAATATTCCTAACATCCCTAGCGCAAAAATTGACCAAGTGCAAGCATACCCTGTAGAGAACTTAGTAACTAGTGATACTACTGATGGTTTATTTCTATCGATGCTACTATCGATTTTTTGCTGCGCTCCTCTTGATTGTAATGGCCTGAAGAGTGATAAACTTGCGAAAATGTAGATATCCGTGTGAATCCATTATACACTTATGATGAAATGATTATATGATGCCCTGTTCTACAGCAAAAACTTCGATTCAACCGTAAAGTTGGTACTTTACTTTGAGGTTTTCTCTAAAAATATTGAATTTTTGCTTATGTCGATAAATCTATAGCCATCTATTCAATTGTTATGTATCCAGTAAAAGAACTTTTTCTTAAATGTAGTTAAACTAGTTAGTTAACCAGTTCGACAAACCGACAGTTGATTGCATGTAAAAGTTAGTGAGGATGAACTGACAGTGACTCCGCATGCACAAGTAGCGCTGTCACTGGTACGTAGATTTTCCCTACAGGGTATGTGCGTAATATATAGCTAACGTTGCACAATTTTACCGTAACAGCGTCCAGTGTAAAAAATTTATTGAACTGAAATTTCACAAAAGCGATTTAATTAAAATGCTTGTAAATTACACATCCGTCATGGATGAACAGTGGCAGGCCACTGGGGAGAAAATTTAAATGGTATATATAAAGCTTATAAATCACAGTTATATACTAGTAAATATATACATATACATATATGTTCATTATGTGTATATATTTATATAAGCTACCAGCATGTTCTAGTGGGTACTGTAACTGAAGCACTTACATAGACGAGCGTAGTGCCAGGGTCAATTTGTTTTAAAAACACCTAAAATATGCAAAGCTCAGTCAAGCAATTAAATGGGATTTCGTTATTTAAATTTAACGGTAGAATGAAAAAAAGCAATCTCTGATTTTTATTTTAAAAAATTACACTCTGCAACAAATTTAAAAATCCTACGAGATTTTCAAACATTTGAATGAGATTTTATTAATTAAATTTAACCCAAAAGCGTGAAACTCAAAAGAGTAATTTCTGATTTTTATTTTAACAAATTACACTGTACAACAAATTTAAATATCCTGCGACCTTTCCAAACATTTCAATGGGATTTTGTAAGTTAAATTTAACCCAAAAGGGTGAAACTCAAAAGAGTAATTTTTGATTTTTATTTTAAAACTACACTGTGCAACAATAATGGGGTTGCTAAGAACCAAAAGACTGCTTTTTACAGGTTAATTTAAAATCAACTTAAGACCCGCAAACTAAACTTTCAAAATAAACTAAACCTAGAAAGAGATGTTGTTAAGTATTCTGGTTCGGTACGAGCTTGATTGTTTTTAATTATTGTCATATTTCTCAGGAAGATGTCCTTAATATTTCAAAAATATGACCTCCATATTTCATAAAAAAAATTGGACTCCTCGAATGGAGATTTTTGTAAAATAATTTTAAATGCAATGATATTCCAAGATAACTACTTCGAGAAGACTCCAAAAAAGTATTTAAATTTTTTAAAATTTGTTGCATAGTCTTATTCCTTTAGATATGTACATAAATTTATCGAGAGTTTTCGGAAAAGAGTTTTTATCGTCTAGGAGATTTTGAAACCTTGCAGACAGCGTCGGATCCACGTATCCAAAGGTAAGGGTTTCGAAACCACCCGCAACCCCCACTTCGGAATCCAAAAATTCATATTTTTCACTAAGGCATGAGGCGTGCCAACAACTTGTCGATATCAATTGTAGGGAGAGCTTTTCTGTGCTTCGGACGTAGCGCAAAAAAGCAGATGTCCCTGTTCAAGTTGTTCAATAAAACGTCACACCATTAAAAATATTTCATCTGAATAACTATACCTCAACTCATTATTAAGTACAAATTTCTCCTTTGCATTTATTTCCATTAACATTACGCGTAAATGATGAGAATCCACTGTTAAAATGCTTCAATCTATTCCTCATTGCAAAATTCTTTCCAGCCATTACCGTTAAGCGTTACTTACACCTCCTTAACAGCAACATCATCAAACGAAAAATGTGTCTCAACAGCAATCAACAAATGAAATACATTCAAGCCAACATTTAAAAAGCAATTATTACGTTAAAAGTAACATTAAAAAAAGGTATGCGAGAACATATAAATTCGAATTAAAACTTTCGCTGTTTTGTCGTTGTTGACATCGTTAGAAGCAGAATGATGCTACGCGTTGCAACAACAAAAATGCAAAAAAAAACAAAAACCAAAACAGTAATAAACATAACAGAACAAAAAAGTATTAATGTGAGTTACACCCAAGCGAAAATTCGGTAGGAACACCTTCTAGGCCGGAGTTTCTCTGTTCATTCATATAACACGACCCATTCGCGGCACACTCTGAATCCGGTAATTGGCGGGGGAGAAGCATATACGAGGTCTAAAAGCACCAATTCCAAAGGCCCATACGGCATATCCATGCTGAGGCTGCAAAAATTGTAAGAGAAATACATATATGGTGTAGAGTTCTTCTAAAGCAGTTTTGATGCTCTCCATTTTCGAGAAGGAACATACTGATATACAGTTAACTTATCCCGTATGCCTGTTGCTATGTACATAGATACGGCTATGGGCGTAATTCAGTATTACATTCTTGTTGTTGTAGGTAAAAATATGCGCGCATGATGATTCTGTCGAAAAACGTGAGCTACACACATCCATCCTTCCACTCCACATACCAACCCTTCCACCACTCCAGTGTTTTAGCAAATTAATTGCTGACTGAATTTCACATTTTGCATTGCACATTTTAGCGTACTTTCGCCTCCAACTTTGCTATCTCACTAAGTATGTGTTGTTGCTGCGAAATCATTTGTACACTCAGAAGCACTCAACAAAGAGAGAGGGAAGGTAGGGCCAACTAACGGCAAATTACATTTGATGCCATGTTAAGCATGCAATTTGCAAATTCACTTCATTGAAAAAAAAAAACAAACATAAAAGCAACAACAAAACTCAAAGCAGGAGTAACACTAACGTTAACTGCAACAACAACTAAAGGATAAGAGAGATGAGCACCGGATGTTAAAAAAATGGTATACCTGGGTGTAAGTTGAAAAGTAAGTAGAAATAAAATAAAATACAATAAAGTGAAATAAAATAAAATAAAATAAAATAAAATAAAATAAAATAAAATAAAATAAAATAAAATAAAATAAAATAAAATGAAATAAAATAAAATAAAATAAAATAAAAGTTGAAAAGTAAGTAGAAATTAAATTAAATAAAATAAAATAAAATATAACAAAATAAAATAAAATAAAATAAAATAAAATAAAATAAAATAAAATAAAATAAAATAAAATAAAATAAAATAAAATAAAATAAAATAAAATAAAATAAAATAAAATAAAATAAAATAAAATAAAATAAAATAAAATAAAATAAAATAAAATAAAATAAAATAAGATAAAATAAGATAAAATAAAACAATAAATTAAGTTAATACAAACAAAAAAAAATTTCTGTCATGGTGACTATGGCAACTATGTATGGTTGAATATGAAGGTTGTAAGTAAAATTTTAATTTCTCGTACGTAACCTCAAAGAAGTCAAATTTTAACGAAAAATTATTATAGCCGATTACAGCTGGGTATACAAATATTCCTGGCAACAACAATCACGTCTATATTCCCATAGAAAAAAATAAAGCCTTTCATTAGAGCAACGCATCAAGTGTAATCAGTAGCGCAGCAAGAAGCATTGCCGACAGCAGCAGTTGCAATGCTCTGAAATTAGAACGACAAAATTTTCGCTAGCAAAATAAGTGAATAATGACAAGCGAGCTGTTAGAAGGAGGCATTTGCTTAGCTGTGACAGAGATAAACCCATTAAACGGTGAAAATCAAACAAAAACAACAACAGTAATGAAAAAGTTAAACAACAGTTAGTACGTCGTAAATTTGACACAACAACACACTCTCCAAAAAGGATCTCCCCTACAAAATAAAGACTTACATTGAATACGCTAGAGCCTTTTAAATGATTAAGCTTGCAGCCATATCGCGTGCTGTCACTTGTGGTCAAGCTGTAACAACACGAACACAAACACGAACACGAACACGAACAATACAAAAGCTTGAAGGTCTCTTGGGCTCATTAAACTTACATTAAAAGTACACAAACACAAAACCAATGCAATGCTCTTTCTCTGTGTGTGGCAAACGCAGATTGCACGCAACACAATCAACCATCACGCTCATCTATTTGTGTCATCCATCTCACGGTAAACACTTGTGCAAACAAACCGCAAAAACCAGCGTGACACTATCAACATTAACACCCCTCGGTCGAGTGCAGTGAAACCACAGTGGCACACACCAACACGGATGTACGTAAGCAAACAAATGCACGATCAAACAAGCACGATGCATTGGAACTGCTACTGTCCCTTTCGATGCAATTAGCCGCCTGGAGTGAGAGTGGAGTTACTGGATGCCTAGCTGTCTTTTATGTTGCTTAGCACATTAGCGTCATTATGAACGTCAATTACAACCGCGCATTGCGGTTAATTACAACAACATATTGCATCACATCATATGATAGGCAATCAGGGTGCTTTTGGTGGCTTCTACTGACTTGGACGAGATTTATAAGAAAAGCTTTGCGTTCACTCTTTAATTAATTTGCGCTTTACAACCTGGGCGATCTTGGTTGGAGGTTAGTAAAATATCGCAGTCATTACTTCTTCGGTATAGAGGGTAGTGTGCTTTTACGTAGTGTCCGAGGATCCGCTTTTAAGCCGCGAAAGGTGTTTTTCAATTTAGAAACACTTTTCAATTTAGGTTTCCCATCAGCATGGCTTTCTATCAGAATTTATCAGCTTTCTCAAAAATTGGCTGGAAAAATTCTGTCAAAATCATTCGGGAGTTAAGCTCACTCTCAACTTAATGCAGTGCTAGGCAACAATTCACGTCCTCTCATTAGGCAAAAAAATTCTTATTATTTAAAAGCATTCACTCGCTTCAGTGACTGGTTCACTAAATGGGAGTTGCTATGTAAATTTTCACAGTTGAGGGTGATTACGGTAACTTACATAATCAACCCCTAATTGGCAGTTGTTATTAACTATCACAAAGTATCACTTTCATCGTCATAAAAGCTGAGTTTCAGCAATTGTGCAGGTATTTGTGCGCCGAGTTAATATTCAAGTATTTGAAATGTTTTCATACAAAGTGAAATAAATAAAAAATTAAATGAAAAGACCCCAATGACATCAATGGCAACTGACACACATACACAATCATGCATAAATAGCAACACATTGCAAGCTTCAACACGAAAGCGCTTGTACAAGCCAAAACAGAACCTGAGAAAGCTTGCAAACAAACATGCTTGAATATACAACACAATCACAGCATAACAATAACAAAGAAAGAAGAAGAAAAGTGTCAAAATAAAGTCACCGATTTGTCAGGCAATTAGCAGCATCTGTCAGCTACGTTTAACCCACTTCTTGCCATTTTCCCCATTTAATGACCGAATAAGGAAGCGTTTCAAAGAAGTTATTGTTGCGTTGGTATTTTCTTTTTATTTTGGTTTTTGGTTTTTACGAGTTCCATTGTTTATATGTTTATTTTAACACTTGTTGTTGTCTTGTTGTTGTTGTTGTGTTATTGTTCGGTTTGGTTAAGAGTTTTCGTTGTTTGCAACAATTTAAAATATTTAGCTCAAACGTCACTGGGTCGTGTCAATGCTTTGGCTATGAAAAGAGAATTGAATAATTTTGTGGCCAATTTCATTTTACTATTATTACGACTTTGCGCTTTGTGTGACAACTTTGAAAGGAATAACTCGTCTTAACCTACTGACTAACTAATTGACATGGTAGCTGCTGGCATGAAGTGCAAAGGAAAAGTAGAATACTCGCTACAACAATAAAGTCATGCTGAGCATATTTGCTTGGACTTTTGTTTTATTACACAGTCAGAGTTCATTATGATATCGTGTATTTTGTTATTGTCTTTTTCCACTCTCAACCTACATACATCAAGGCTGTCTTGAAATTGTCAATTTTTATCTTCATTATTCTGAAAATAGGAAAACAGGCGAACGTAGTTTCGCTTTTAAAAATCTGGGTTGTATTGTGCTGGTCAAACATATCGCAGATGTCAAATTAAAGTGACAACTAACAACAAAATGTGTTACAATATCTGGTGGGAAACTGGGATGGTCTGGATCATCTAAATTTCTGCTGTGGTTGGCAACACTCTTCATTCAACTTCATTGAAAAATTCAACTGGCGTTTCAGTTATGATTCGGAGTATACACCTTGTTGGTTCTGGCAATTCGTAGAAAACGTTTAAACTTCAAAGCTGTACGATGTTCTTGGGAATCTAATTATTGGGAATCAATTTTTATTTATTACAGTTTCCAATTCAAAAAAAATTGAGATAAAAAAAAAAGTTTTCGGAAATTAGAAAAGTTCCCAAAATATCTTTTTGATTATAGCGAACTATTTTTTATTTTTTAAACATTTTTTTTGATTACTCTTAATTTTTTTTTTAATTTTATTTGTATAATTAGATTTTGTTTTCTTAACTTTTATTTGGCTTTTCATTTTTTTTTTGGTTACTAAAGCTCTCTTTTTGTTTTTGCTTTTATGTTTAATTTTTTTTTTCTTTTGTTTATTTTCAATTTTTAATTAATACCGTTTTCAATTAATAAAAAAATTCATATAAAAAACAGTTTCCGGGAATTAGAAAAATTCTCAAAATATCAAAAGTAAAGATTATTTTGAATCTTTTTTATTTAATTTTTCTTTTTTGATTAAATGGAACTTTTTTTTTTTATTTACATAAATTTTTCTCCAGATTATAATTTTTAAATATTTTTTTTGTTGACTCTTAATTTTGTTTTTTTTTTTTGTTTATGTAAAATTTTTCTTTTTATAATTTAATTTTTTTTTGTTAACTTTTTTTGTTTTTAATGTTTTTTTTTGGTTTTTAAAAATCTGAAATCTTGAAAGTTTGCTTTTTTTTGATTATTTTTATTTAATTTTTTTCTTCTTTTGATTATTTAAATTTTTTTTTGTTTGGCTTTTTTTGACTATTTTCAATTTTTTTTTGTTGATTATAAATGAATAGAAATAATAATAATTGACTAATAATTATTATCAAGTGGTCTTGAGGCCGTAAAAACCAATAACGTAAATTTATTTATTTTTACTGGCCTATTACCTTGTATAGCTTGTGGAATATCTTCAAATGTTACTCATACGCCATGGTGCTCTAAGATCTTCTATTATACTGGGTTTGGCCTGGACCATTGTCTAAGCTTTAGAGAAGGCGAGTTGTTTTTTAAAGTTATTATTATTTTTTATTTTATTTTATTATTTGGCTCAGGTGCTATGTGACCGTTTTGCTCAAATTGTATGTATTCATGCGGCTCAGGTTCTGACGACCATGTTTGCCTAAAAATGTTCTTTGGAGAACGAGAGTGTATGTATGTATTATTGGTGGCGAGCACTGTTGGCTCTGAGGCATGGCGCGATTGGCTTCCCCATTTTCGCTTGGAAATACCACACTTTTGGCTCAGGCCTAGGCGACCGTCTTGCTCAAAAGGTATTTATTAAATCATTTGGCTCAGGTTCTGATGACCGTGTTGCGCAAATGTTAAAAACATTTTGTTCTTTAGAGAACGGGAGGTTCGGAACACCTGTGACACCCTATATGGATTTATTGGTGGTGAGCACTGTTGGCCCTGAGGCATGGCGCGATTGGCTTCCTCATTTTCGGTATGAAAAACCACACTTTGGCTTTCCAAAACATAAACTATATCTTCGAAATATTTTATAAGCTGATTGCGAATTACAATAGCATGCAATGCAAATAAAATAAACGAATGAAAAACCGTAGCTTATGTATGTATGTATGTCGCTTAAACACCATGAATATGATTTTTTCTCAAAGGTTGTTATTATTTTTCTTTTTTTTTAATTTTTATTTAAACGTGTATTGAACAAAAAAAACAAAGCAAATCAAAATAAATTACAAACAACAAAAAACCAAAATAAAACGCCAAATCTTGTTTTTAGAAATTTATTAAAAGTTATCCTAAATTTAAGCTGAGTCTTCAAGAATTTTGCTTTAAAATCATTTGTCACTACTTCGGATCCCGTTCAAACCTTCACTCGGGAGGTCTAAGTCAGTCAGATTTTCTTGGGAGATCGAGCGACCATATTGCATAGAATTTTGCTGAAATGGAAAATGTTTGGAAAGAGTTGAATTTGGCAAAAATTTCGAACTTCCAGGGCAGTTTTTGGACAACATTCGGCATCGACTTGGCTCATTTACCTTTCTATAATTTAAATTTTACACCAAAGGCTTCCAAAGGTCGGACTTTCCTGAACATGAAAGTGACCCTTACTAGTCCTTAGAGTGGCTTTCTTGGTAAAAGGTCGACTTAGCTAATATCGTTGGAGTCAGTAACTAAATTTTAGCGAACAGTTTTTTCCTGGAGTTCTTTTGTCACGAATCTAATTTTACTTTTTCACTGTGTGAACTTATGGAAAACTCTGTTGTACTTGCTTTTATGCTCTCTTATCCGATATGATTTGCTTATTACATCACTTGAATAAACTTATATACTCTTACACAATATAATCGTACCTTAAAGAATATAAAATTTAAAAAAGTATAAATCATTCTAGTGGAACTGTAAGATAAAAATATAGAATTGAATGTGAGAAATTTTCAAGTTATTCCCAAGTAGGAGTAAGTGGATGAGTGTGTGAGCGGATACGTTTGTCATTGTTGGTTGATAGTTGTTTTTGTATTTCATTCACACATATGTACATACATACATCTAGTAAGGGTGTATCTTTACGCATTTTGAAAATCCTGAAAAGTATGCTCGTCGATTGTTACTAGAAGTGTGCGTATACATATAAGAATATATTTTATGGCAGAGTTGGGCAATATTTATGTATGTATATGGATAGCCCATCAAATATATATAACATCGACCGACAAAATAAAATGAATTATCTCGTGATCAACGCTAGGCAAAGCTGAATCGTTGTAAGCCTGGGTCTGTGAACTGACACTACAGAATTCCATTGAGTCAGAAAGAACAACTCTTACAATACGGAAAGCCGCTCAGCTACGAAGAAGAAGGATGCTGCCTCCAGAGCTACTTGCGAATCTGTTCAAGTGAATCTCATCGTGAGGCAAAGTTTTTTTATGGCTAAATTTCTAATTGGATCGTATCGACATCGACAAGGCAACAATGACGGTCTGGTAGCCAACACTGGGGCAGGGGCACATCTGCTCATAGGCAAGTTCGGTACCGCAATTTGTTATGATTAGAATGCGCCTTTTCTTTCAAAAAAATGTAATTCACGACACACTTTTTCACTAGTTAGTTTGTAGTAATAGTGCCCAGCTCTGTTCTGGAGCATACACCATTAAAGTATAACATTCGTTATCTACTTCAAAGCTCAAGTGCGTACGGATAGTTGTTGTTGTAGTGATCACATATGCAAACTGAAAACGCATTATTACCAACATTTGCTTCACTCGAAAGTAGCCGCATGTTGGCTCTAGTGGCACAAGTGCAACCATGATTATTCTTGTTATGTTGTTTAGCAGATGATTTGAAGTGTGGAGCTTTTTAAGAGCTTTTTTAGTTTATCATTGTAAGTTTATTTCAAATTCTGCTAATAAAGACAGTAGTGTAGAATATGTAACGCCTTACCAGGGGGAAAAATGGGGAAAAAGTTTGACAACCGAAACTCGACGAAGAAAGTGAGATATCTCTTTAGAAAGCAGCTTTTATTAGCGCCTAAAAGCGTTGGCTGTCGGTCTGAATTTGACTGTCCTGTCTTATGATATGAGTTTTTTCAAAAGTTTCTTGTAAATTCTACAAAATTTTTGGTTTATTTCCCGAGAAATGCGGTCAATTTCGAACATGAAACAATTCGCTATGTTCTGTCAAGACACCACAAACACCATTAAAATACGAAACGATACCGATGGAAAGAAATAAAAATGTTTATTACCATTTTCATGATAGCATCAAAAGCATCCATACGAGTACAACTTTTTTACACAGTAGAAAATTTTTTTATTTTTTTTTTTACATGAGAACCCTTCAAATGGTGCAATGTATAAAAGTTTAGGTAAATAGAGGTGAGGCTTATATATAATGTTAGGTTATGAGAGGTAAGTAATAATAGTTCCGAACAGGTTTATACTGATATTACCCTTTTTTTGGTGGATACAAATCCGGTTCCTTAATGACGTTAGCAAATAAATTATTTAATAATTTTGAGCTTCAATTCGAAAATGGTTGATGGAATTGTCACAGCAAAATAACCAGTTTTTCGCTGTCGATTCTCCAATATCTATAAATCGATTTATCGATAATGTCTATCAGTACTATCGTTAGCTGCCGATGTTCACAACTATCAATATTTTCCCCATCTCTACTTTCTCTACATGTACTCCACGCCTACAAAGACCTTCTCCAACTTTGTGTCACGTCAAGTCGAGCCTGCTGAAATTTTTTCAAGTGTAGATATAATTTATAAAATATAATTTACAACAGACTACAAAAGCTAGAAAAAATAAAACTATCATTTCCACCATTATTGTTGTTGTCTGTAGTGCGTTTGTAGTGAGAATGTAACGGATGCCCGGTGACTAGTTTGTAAGTACGAGTATCAAACATCTTGACTTCTTGTCGTCGTCGTACATATACGAGTACTAGATAACGGAGGAATGAAAATGTAAAATCATGCGCATTTATATTGACTGTTTAAAATGTAAAAGCAGAAATTGATTTCCAACAGCAATCATAATGCGAATTTATTGTTGCAAATAAAAACGAAAAAGAAAATCTACAAAGGAATTGGTTCATGCGTCGATGGATAGAGAGCTGCACGAGTGAACATTTTATCAGTATGAATTATAATAATTCCCATCGGATGGCAAGATGGCGACAAAAAACTTACATGATAGCGCAAAGTTTGAAGTTTTTGTTGTTGTTTTGCTATGTCACAATCAGCTGTTTTTAACATAAAAGTTTTACTGCGTGAAATTTCACCAGCAGAAACTTGCAAGTTCCTCTCTCAATAAAATGTCAAAATGCTCTCTGGATTGCGATGGATTTTTCCGAGTCATTCTACAGAAAAAATAGGGTTTAGGATGTAGTTTGAACCGTAGCTCTTACCGCTCATGGAAAGTCTTTTACAAGCCACACGCAAATGCCGAACATATCACTCTCCCACTCAAGTACACTCTCATCCGTCGAATGCCTTCAAGTGTGGTGTATGCTGCAGTTCTCTATACGAAATATACGCTCGCTACATTCAAAGATTTGTATTCGGATTTAGGATAGTAAACCAAATTAAATGAAGCAAAAGATGAAATATGAAAGCTGAATTCAAACAACATATGGATACAAAGTTTGAAAGTCATGAATGCAATCAGCAACTTTGTAAGTCCTCATAAGTGATGCACATCACATGTGTGATGGAGATATTGCTTTAAATGATATTAAAGATGTGTTCCTGATACTATATTATTATGGACAAATCTTCTAGAGATAGAAACATTTAATAGAGAATGGACTTCTGTTCCTTCTATAAATAAATGTTTGGAAAAAAGTAAGAAATTGACAAATACTTATTGTTTTTGTTCAAGCAGTCAAAACTCGCTCTTTAGTGAGAATCCTTTGTCTAATAGGAATAGCGTTCCTTACATGCTTCACAGGAAATTACGGTTAACAGCAGACCAGTTAAATAATGATCACTAACCGCAATGATTACAGGTTTGATTGATTATTTTAATAATCGTAAAAAAATTATCACCATTACTTAAAATTTGTAATGATTACTTTCAAATTAATTAAAAAAGTGAATAATCAGAAAAAATCAAAAGGAATCAAAAGGGTTCTTTTTTAATTTTTTTTATTGTTTTTTTTTTATTTTATTTGATTTGTAATGATTACTTTAAATTTTTAATGATTATTTTCCAATAGGTTTTTTTTAATAATCGTGAAAAAATCATGGTTACCATTGCTTGAAATTTTTAATGATTATTTTCCAATTGATTAAAGAGTAATCAAAAAAAATCATAATTCTTCGCGTTTCTTAGAAATAATCAGAAAAAAATTAAAAGTAATCAAAAGGGTTCTTTTTTTAATTTTTTTCTTTTTATTATTATTTTTTTATTTTATTTGCTTTTATTTTAATAATCTTAAAAAATCCTGATATTTTGTTCACTATAAATTCATATTTATTTTCAAGTAAAGCGAAGATGCAAAGATGGAAATTTCATAAACATTCTTTAAAGTATGAATTTCATCCTATTAAAGAGATCAAAAGCTTGCTTGCGGCACATGTATGCAGTTGCCCTAAAGGAAATAGAGTAACAATACTACAATTGGTATTCAATTTACGGAAAAAATGTTGCGAAAATGGTGAAAAGTGCCAACAGACAACAGATTCCAAGCTCCTTAGAATTTCACAAAGAAGCATAGGAAAAATAGGAATATGTTCAACGAAAATTGTTGTAAACGAACTGAAAAAGGACACACAATGAAAGCGAAACTGTACGTGGCATTTTCAATGGCAAAGCCTATTTGTCTGTTGCATGCTGTTTAACAACAGGGGAGCTGGAATCAAATGTACATACTTGGCAAGGAAGTAAGGAACGCGACCAAAAAAACACATTTTCCACTTGAACTAACGCGAGGCCGGCGCAATGGCCAAGTGGTGGTCGTTGGTGCCAAGAATATAAACTGCGGAAAATTCAACTTGAATACAAGATGTAACAACAATAACAATAACGGTGTATAGGGCAACAATCAAAAAAAACCGTGAACAATCAACATGAACAATCGTGATACAGCAGCAACAACAACAACAACACGCGCAGCATGCAAGCACATAAAAGTGAATAATGAGGAAAAAGTAGAGAGCGGCGAAAATCTCAGAATGCTTTTGACAACAAAGCCAGATAATCCGGAAAAACTCTCAATAGGTAGGTAGTATGTACCGTATTAGGGATGTGAGTTTTTTTTTTTGATTTCAAGCGTATCATGATTTTTGCGAATTGATTTTATAAACTCGGGATTGGTGGAAACAAGTTAAGCAAATTGTATGAAAAACTATCTGGCCTATAATCACGCGTTTTTAAATGTTGGTTGTAAAATGTTGGTCAATCATAGTCATATTAAAAAAAGCTTTTAGCTAAAATGTAATGTGAGAGGAAAAAGTTACGTTGGTTGATGGTATGCAGAGATTGTTTATGTTTTGCAAGGTCACCCTGCGTCAGCTATTTTATTAACAGACCATAACATAGCAGCGGCAACAAGCGAAAAAAGCCAAACTCAAGTTTGCAGTAAGCGTTGTGACATAAGACAACCATAGACACAAACCATGATTTTAAAATGTTAAAATGACATTTTCGTCATTTTAAAATTAAAACTCCTTCTTAGACATAAAATGTATTTTAAGTTGACTATAACAGACATGGAAATGTTGTTTATTTTAGAATCATGTTTAAGTAGATAAAACTCTATATTAATTTAACCTTCCTATACTCGCGCCAATTATTATATGTATAAACTCGGGCACGGTCTCACTGACCGATTGTTAATATTCCCTTAAACATATTTTTATTACATACTTTACTATATTTATTAATTATTTTCCAGTCTTTCAGTCTATCACAAATCAGTTTTAAAATTTAATAATCACGAAAATATGTTTCGTCGGTCTCAGAGACCAATGCGCGAGTATAGGAAGGTTAATGGTGATTATGGGTCATTGTGGTTGTCCCAAAATTTTTCTTTTCTCTAAAAAAAAATTCGCTAAAGAAAAAACTTTTTAAAATTAATAAAATTTTATTCAATGTAAAAACAGTGATAATTTGAATAAAAAAAAGTTATTGTTCTTGGCCATAATTTATCTATAGCCATGAGTACTTTAAAAATAAAGTACATACTAAAAACTTTTGGATTTTATTTGAAAAAAGAAATGTATATAGTTTTTCCAAATAAATAATATTTATATGTAGGAGTACTATATTCAATTTTTAGTCGTAGGTATAGATTTTATAGTTTTCATGAGCTTAAAAAAAATTATTTAAAATAATCTTCCTTTTGCTTTTACTAATTTAATATCAATATTTAGATATTAAGAATCCGACTGAGTGCTTTTTAATAAATTTTTCCGACCCTTAAGCTCCTAAAAACCATAAAGTAATATATTCCAAAAACCAAAATGTTCTTGAAAACACGCGTCTTTTTGACATCTTAAATTCACGAGATCCTGTAATCGCGATATTGTCATCTCTAGTAGATATGTATGTTAGTAAATACAATAAAAGAAATAAAAAAGCACATCAATTCAACTAAATAAATATTTACAGGAAGCTTAGTATTTTGGCAGAAAGCGCTGGATTTGTAAATTAAATTATTGTCAGAGATTTTCATTTCCAATGAAATTACTGGGTGCTTTAAGCTGCACGAAGTCCACAAGAAGATTAAAAATACGATTTAAGTATTTGCTGTAACTCTCAGAATCAACGATCCATTCTATCATAGTCCAGGTTCCAAAACGAAAGAGCCTACTTTGTCTTTATTCTAAAGCCTCTTGATGCTACTTCCACCTGGGAATGGAACTTTGTTATGTAAGCGCTTTACCCACTAGCCCACGGGGACGGCTATTACCTGTCGTAATACCTGACATTACAACGCTCATTAACGCTTCAATCGGTATGTATTAGTGATGTAACGAAAGGCAGTTTTTGAACAAATATCCGAACTTGACTTGACAAGTGAATTTCGGCTGAATATTGGTGGCAATTTTCGGAATCGAGTATATAGTATGTTCGGTTAAATTTTAAAATTCAAGACATTAAAGTTATCAAAAACTAAAAAAAAAGCCGAGCGTCTGCTTTGGCTGCTGGACAATTTCATACTCGATTTTAGCTGTGTTGGGTGTGGATAAAATTTTTAAACATTTTATAAAATATGTATTGAGAAAGTGAAACACTTGTAGCGAGAGAGCGCATTTTGACATTTCATTGACAGAGAGAGAGCTGCAAGTTTTTACCGGTGGGAATTTCACTCAGTAAAACTTGTAAGTGAAAAACAGTTGGTCGTGGCAAGCGAAAGCAACAACAAAAACTTCACTACGAAAATTTCTTCACCCAAAATCGGTTTGTTAATTTGATATATAAAAATATCAACAGTTCTTTATGGAAAATTTCAAAAATGTGGTGAGAATTTTGAAATTTCAGGCAAAAGTTTCAACATTATTTCTCAGTACGCAATTTCGGAACCAATTTTAGGACGCTTAAATTTATTTATTTTTTTCGTTTTTTACTTCATAAGAAATTGCAAAATGAATTTTAGCTGAAGGAATTTTTGTCATACATTCGAAAACCCAATTGGACCATTTTCACTATGAGTCACTGTAAGCGAGGAAGACATTTTATCAACTTACTATTATCTTAAAATTGTTATTGCTGATATTCATATTCGCAAAATAATCACAGAAATTTGGAATATGCGAATATCCGCAATTGTTAATACGAATATTCGTTGCATCACTAGTATGTTTTATATATGCATTGTATATACTTATATACATATATGTATGTATATATACTGCATACAAGATATCTTCGCGATTTAAGAGGAAGTAAACTTAGCCTAATTTATGATTTCCGATTTCCCTTTTGTTCATTTGGGCAATTAAGTCAGTCGAAGTCCTTTATGAATTCAGCATCCAAACATTTCCTCGAATATATAAACAGACGAAACTTTGGAATTTCAGCGAACATTATGTTATTTTGTTATTGTATATACAAAAGATACATATGTACATACATATGTATAAATGCACATGGGCGTAATTATCTAAGACCGACAGTGGGGCTGGAGTTTTCAAATACAAACGAAAGAAATATTTTTGATTGAAAATAAGAATGTAATGTTGAAACAACAACAACACATAACGAAAAGAAATACCATTCAGAATACTATAAAATACTTAATGAGTGAAACAAAGCCCATTAAACTCGCCTAATTTCCAGGCTAGGCATATTTAAATATTTGCTGGGACACATAAGTCCCATTCGGATTAAAAGGGTTAAAGGATGTATCTTTATAATAACCTGTAAAATGATCGCTTTTTGTGCCCAACTTGCCTGTGGAAACTAGTTTTATGGAAAAGGGGTGCAGTTGCCCTTCAGCTACCTCTTCACACTTTTTTTTGTATATAAATCAATAATACACCCATTGCGGAAATTCACGTAATAACATGAGTATGTATACATATGTATGTTTGTAGTCATACATACCTACGCGAATGAGTAACTGTACAAGCATTTGTCAATATTTAAAGCAAATTAATGCCATCATAATGTCGAATTTAATTATGCACCCTTCGCGAATTGCATAATGACGTATGTACGTTCAATTGTGCATACCCCGCAAGAAATTTTAATCGAAAATAGCTATGTACTTCATTTAGTTTGTCAGTATTTCCAGTAATGATGTAACCGCGATTAGGAAACGTTTGTAGATCCATTCATTTAGACTTCTGATTACGATTTTTGGTTGGACAGTTTGGAGAGGATGGCGCTCAATAACAAACATCTTTTCCAATCAGAAATTTTGACAATTCACTTTAAACCTATCCTGTACCTGGTTCTTTGAAAACTGATTGCATAAAAATGAGAGTAACTAAAGTTCTCGCTCAGTCAGAAATAGCCTACTTTTGGTAAAACTGTCAAACAATCAGCTGTTTGACAAACAAATTGTAAACAACAGAAAACTAAATTTGGAATTTTTTATTTGCAAAATAATGAAACACATGAAATTTTTTTATGGAAAGGGCGAGTCCGCATTTAAAATTATATATGTGAGCCCGTCTTGATTTTTAAATACTTTGACATTTGGCTTGAAGTTGACAGAAATAAAGTTTTTTGACCAAAAAATTGATTCTATACATTTTCGATTAGTCTCTAACTAGTCACCGAATTTTAGGTTTTGACAGTGTTACTCATTTTAGTCAAAAAAGTTCGAGATTAGACTACATACTCGCAACGGTTTGAGAATCGCTAAACGATTAGTAGTCGGCTATCTATTTGACATTCGCAGTTGGTGTGAAGGTCTTATGAAACCCAGTGGCTACAAAAATGTTACCGAAAACCGTCGTCAACTTTGAATAAAGTACCGAACTTGTTAGATAAACAACTGAAGGTTCAAACCAACCCGAAAAAGACCAAACTAAACCGAAGAAGACTGAACTGCTCAAGAGAAACTAAAAACTAACTCGAAAAGACTAAACTTCTTCAAACTAAAATTTAGGTTACTCAAGCGAAAAGTGACGTGATTTACTTTAGTTCCGTTGTTTCAAGCACCACAGCTCAAATATATGGTCTGTTCCCCTCTTCGAACCCTAAAAAAAATCCATGTACCCTAAGGGTCAAACAAATTGCAGCGCTATTCGGACCTGAAGCCAATAATACCGAACCTGACCGTATTCATTTCTTTCTTCGTGGAATCTGTTGCGCTTAGAACACCCACTCCGATTGCCTACAAGGAGCCTTTACACAAAAGCACGCACCCGACAAGCACCATTAAATTAAAACTTGCACAATTTGTCTTGTCGTTTATACGTGTTTATTTGAATTTACATAATTTAAATCTACCAATTCAGAAATTTATCTGTGTGTGTGGTATCCGCCCCAACATCCGACTAGCATAACAACAATACAAGATATGCGTTGGACGAGCCAAGGCATACAAACATATGTACATATACCCTTGACCCGTCTGCGTCATTGGTCATGTGTGATATAACACACACTGCCGCGACTTAAATATCATCCTACTCTGGTTAAATATTATAGTTGGCCTAGTGCTATTAATTCATTGATCCAGTCGGTTGTCCATACTTTATTTCCTTTTTTGAATAGGTCGTCAGGTTAACTTTCACTTTCCGATGCTTTTCACAGGCTAGTAGGTTTATGTGCTCCCATTTCATCTTTCTAAGAAGAGAGTCTCAGTCACAGCTTTCACTGCGTGCTTGATTAGTCTAGGGTTCGGATCCGCTGGAGTCGTATTTTATCATCAGCCACGGAGCAAAATAAAAAAAAGTTATCAGCTACCCGTCTAATGTATGCCTACGTTCATACAGGATTTATGAAATATTAATTGCGACTGATGAAGTATGAATCTACAATCTGCGTATAATTAAATTAATTTAATTTTATTGTCAATTAAGCCATTATTACATAAATACCATAACTATAACTTGCTTTCGAGTAGCCTTCGACAGCAATTAGGTACTCGCCGTGTTGTTACTGTTGCTGTTGTTGTCGCAAAGGACTCCCCTCAAAATCCTGCCATTGTTAGATGTGTTGAACCATTGCCAAGAGCAAAGGTGGGATATGATAACAGCGAGTGTCTCGATAGGAGAAAGTGCCATTTTCTTTGCTTTATTCACCACACTTGCTAGATTGTCTACTGGGGCAAGGTTCTGCGGGAATTGGTATTGATTGATTGCTGCTTGACTTCACAAGTTTGGGAAGTTTTTTAGATGTGAGCAAGCCTTTGATGGAATGAATCCAGTATTAGCACCTTCACGAGAGTCTTACCTATGGCACTAGGAGTTGTGGTATAGATATTTTGAGGACCAGCACTTGTTTTTACTCACCGTCATTTGGGTTTTACAGTGCCTTACATTCTTTAAAAACCAGTTTTTTCTTTTATTTTGAGTTGACTTTTTATTTGTTATTGTATCTACTATTTAATTCATACGCGATTTTTACTGCTGTAAACAAAAGTCATTTAAATTCATAATATTTTTTCTTGTTTTTGTAAAAAAGGAAACACTGAGAGTAGTTCAAGCGACTATAGCTCTGTTTCGCAACTTATTTTTGCATTAATTTTTTGTCAATGAAAGAGCATAGTTTTTCGCAGATATTTACATATGTATATACATTAGAGTGCCTCACTATTTATGAAAATAAAATCTTTTTTTTTTTTTTGCTTTATTGTACAATTTAGATCCGTCAATTAAGATTTGATGAACTGTTAATATCTGATCAATAAATGCCGCTCATGACAGTTAGCAAGTTAGAAGGAATATTTAATTCAGTACAGGTCTATGAAAACATGTTAAGTTTATAATTAAGATGTAGGAAAAAATTTGTAACGCACCCTAATGTACATATTATATCAATTCTATTTTATGCCATTGCCTGCTCTTTATAATTTCATAGTTTTAGCTAGACTTTTGGAGACTTTTTGTTAAGAATTTTCGACTGATTTTTCATATAATTTGTTTTTTTTTTTTTTTAACCCTTGCCAATATACTTCACGTATTTGTATGTATGTATGTATGCATGCGACGGATGGTATACGAAAATGTGTATTCTGTAACATAGTTTGTTTTAAAATGTTTCTTGTTTATTTCCATCTTAGTTGCCCTTGAACAAAGTTTAGTAAGAATTTTCATATTTGTTGAATCATACCTAGTTTGAATTTTTTATTTTTAGTAATTGATTTTTTGTCTTTGTGTTAAAGCGTTATTTATTTTCATTCGTTTTTTTTTTTTCGAATTCCATTTATTCGATTCCAAAGTCGGTATTCATCATAATTGAAGACGTTAGTGGAAGAAGGGGCTATGTCGCACTTTGAGTGAAACGAGAAAATCGACTTTAAAGTTTAGCAAAAAATTTTGAAGTTCTATCAAAACTGTTAAAATGAACTTGCATGAAAGTTATGTAAATCAGTGTAAGACGTTGTATATTTTCATATCAGGGGAGAAATAAAACACATAAATTTACACATAAAAATGTTACATAGCACCTTCTTCCACAATTCGTATTGAAAACTTGGGTACATAGCCCCTTCATCCATGATTTATTTTCTTAAATTTTCATGATAGCGGTTATCTGATAAGCCAGAAATCTTTATATGCATAAAGACTATCCACCAATGCAAGAAATAGAGTTTGAGTGGTTTTGCGACATAGCCCCTTCTTCCACTAACGTCTTCAATTACAATGCGGTATTTAAAATTGATCTTGTCTTTGTTCAGTTACTAGATTTAGACTTCTGTTGCAGACTTTTTTAATGTTCCTGCTTAATGCACAATTGAATGAATTGCATTGTCATACACAAACATTGCTAAAAGAAGGAATACTGCATTCATAATTGGTGAAGTATTTATATTTGTATTATTAATTAAGCTAATACATACATAATACCTTATAAGTGGTCTATATAAAAGATTGGGTATGAAAATTATATGTAAGTATTGGCATAAAGTTTCAACACAATAGAAATAGATTTGGGTATTACATAACGAAATTAGATAATGTATGTATTTTGTTTAGAAAATAGTAGATAAATTGTATAAAATGCTGATATTTTGTGATTTTGTTTGCTTTATGGTTATTACTTTTTTTTTCTTTTAAAATTTTTTTTTGTCGCTCTACCATTACCTTTGCTCTACGCCAATTGCTTGAATTGTATGCATAATTAGTTTGTATTTGTCGTTATTACAACTGATCCAAATATAAAGTAGGCTTGTATTTATTATTAAGTTAAATCTGTTTTGTGTATATATTATTATAGTATTTATTGTAATTGCTAATTTGCGCATGCTGTAAGCGCTGATATAACTGATTTCTCAAATGTTTTTATTTTTCTATCTTCCTTGTTCGAGCCTTGCCCCCTCCAACATATATTTGTGTTGCTGATGTTTTTGGCTTTAGCCAGCTTAAACTTTTCATATCAGCATTAAATCGATGTGTTTGTATGTATGTACGTATGGATGTGTAAATTATTAAAATTATGTATGTTTTTAGGCATTTAGATGTTATCTAAGGGTTAAATTGGTGTTACAGCCAATACGTTCCTTTTGCTGTTCCCATTGTTGTTTTTGTTTGTTATTGTAGGTAAATATGTTTGTAGTTTAAAGTTGTGTGGTTGTGTCGCATATTAGATGCCTATTGCAATAATATTACAAATCCGCCGTCTTCTCATCAGCAGACACATCATTTGAATTTAATTTCTCATCAATATGATTTTCGTCATTGGCCGTCAATGTCGATGGTGTGCCATCCATAACAATGTCCTTAAAGATACGTGCATATTTGAAACGTTTCTGGCATGTTTCCCTATATTGCCTTAACTCTAGTTCGCTATCGCCAAAGCAGCCGAGAAGTAATGAATCATAAATTTTGGTGGCTTCCTGTTAATGAAAAAATGAAGTAACAACAGCAATTAAAAATTTATCCAAATTATAAAAAAGATAAAAAAATTTTAGTCCAGAGCAAGCGGCAAAAAACTCGGTATATGGGTGCTTATACTCTTTCCCACAAATAGTTGTTTCAATATCTTGTGAGCAGAAAATATATTTCAACACTATAACATATAAAGCACCACGCCTTTTCATTTTTGACACATGTTCACTGACTATTTGAATATATCCATGTCTACTCACTTCCAGTTTAACTTTATTAATGTCAAATGAGGTAATCAACTTGATGGCTGTATCCCTTTTACTCGGTTCCAATTCGTACATGATGCGCGCACCCTCGTACAAATGCATTATGGAAGCACCATTCTGCGCTACAAACTCATTATTTAATTGTTGCACACTCTTTGTACCTATCAGTTCTTTGGTGGCCTTATCTATGACAGTTTTAATGCTGACATTTAGTTCACTATTTGCTGTTGGTTTGGGCAACGCCTGTGCGAGCCTAACTATACACGCATGCACCGATGAATGCGTGGCATCTATGGCCATCGCACGTCTAATAGATTGTAACATTAGTAGAATTTTGTTCTTACGGCAGTAAATTTCGAATGCCAGTAAATGCGTTTCAATGCGATCTTTGGCCAATTGTTGTAATGGTTTAAGGAACTCAATAGCTTTTTCTAGTGGATCATCAGGCCGTTCAAGCTTTTCAGGTATGAGCTCATCCAGTTGTGGTGCTTCAGGGTCAGCTTCCTGATTTGCTTGTTGTTTAGATTTTTGATGCTGCTCTCGCTTCACTTGTGCTTGTGCTGCTTGTGCGCTTTCGAGTTCGGCTTTCTTCTTTGCTTTACGTTGTTTGCTGCGTAATTTTTTGAGCTCCGATGGCGGAAGATTTTCTGTTAAATATTTATGTGAATTTAAATGAAAAAGTAAGTACGTCAATTATTTTTTTATACCTGAATCAATCTCTTCTATAGTTTCCTCCGATTTAAGTGGTTTATCATATAACCGTATATACACCTTACAGATAAATTATATATAGATATCAAAACGTACATATATTTCTTTAGCAGCAAGATAACTAACCTCTATGGCACATTTCGCCGCTTTAAAATAGAAAGGATGACGACGAAGCACATCTTCCAGCCTTAGTAATGCTATATAAGCGCGTAAAGTCATTTTACGCATGCAATACGTATGGAAATCGAATTGATCCTCAATAATCTCAGAAAAATGACGGTCTACTTCATGACACTTCTTTAACGCCTCACCCCATCGCCCCATACGCTGATAAGCTAGTGCACACTCTGTTTGGAACCACATACATTGCATCTCGTTTAAATTTTCCATGGCAGTCACACCTTCACGTGTGAATTTTGAACATATTTCCTCAGCCTCTTTCACCAAATTGGCACGTAGCATATATTTGGCGCATTTCGAGTTAATGTAGCTATAAAACATAAACATTTTATATTTTTTAATCAATTAAAAGTTAACAATCATTTACTAACCGATCTGCAGTATCCATGCTTTGAGCTTCATCCATCCACATATACGCTTCAACAGGATCACCAGCATGCTTATAAATGCGCCCTTTAGTCATAAATAGCTCTATAAGCGTAGGCGTGTGATCAATAGCTACATTAACATATTCCAAAGCATGATCCGTATCACGCTTAAAATCATAGTGCTGCGCAAGAAATAAAGCAGTCCACACAAGTGCCGACGCTGGTTCAACTGGCAGATTCGCATCGGCATCTTCTCGCGAAAAGTGACCAGACCTTGTCAAATTTTCGTAATAATGTAGGGCTAGCTCTTCAACAATCGCTGCTTTTTCCGGTATACGATGCAATACACGTATGTTTACAAACAATGGTGGTACGCCCTTACGTAGACCTCTGCGTAGGTACGAATCTAGTGCTGCTCGAAACGCATCACCACTTGCGACATCCAACGGCAAACGTTTAGGACACATGGCGCGCGGGTAAATTTCCTCAAATTGTTTGAAAGCGATCAGTTTGTCAGTTGGATCCTTGTATTGTCTAGCAGCGAAGTATTGCGAATAATAGAGTGTATTTTCAGGATTACGACGTATCAGCTCTTCAAATATGGGAACAGCCAGGCCAGGTTGGCCAAGCTTAATATATAAGTCCCCTATGGACTCTTGAACTGCTAATTTATCAACTATTTGACTTTCGTATTGTTTTAGATGATCTAAAGCGCGCTGCAGATTGCCGGCCTCAATAAGGATTTGATTTTGGTATAGCAAAAGCTCTGAATGGCGATAATCATGTGTTTCCTATATAAAAATGTATTTTAATTTTAATGTTTTATTTTATAATAAAAACAAAAACATTTTTATTTGGATACTCACTATCGAAGCTTGAGACTGGCTAAATGTTTCCAAAATGCTATTAGACATTTCAAGATCACCAATTAAATGATAGCTCATAGCAAATCCAATCCAACTTGCATGCTGCGACGGTCTCAGCGTAAATAAATGATGCCGCGTTTCCTTATATCCTTCTAGATCGCGCATTTGTATTTGCAGTAACGATAAATCCTTAAGGATTTGTAAATTATCCTTTTCCCACTTTAATGCATTACGATAACACTTAATCGCTTCATCGTACTTCTTGTCACTACGCTGCAGCAAACCGTAAACATGCCAACATACATGTGAGCGCAGATCTCTGCGCAATCCCAAGCGCACATACTTGTACGCCTCTTCACGCCTACCCAGCCCATTTAGCGTTAGACCTTTCATCGCCAAAGTTTCACCATGTTCGGCGTATTTGGGGTTTGATAGAATCTGCTTGGCTAATTTTAGGCCATTTTTGTACTGCTTCATTTCGTAGCATTTCTAAAGTGAAGAAAAATATGGAATTATTCATTACTCAATGAATTAACTTGTTTGTTAAATAATTTCAGCGACACAAGATCTACCACCCCACCATCTAGCAGCAAACCGCATTTTGAGGTTATGTATGGCAATTATTTTACAAAAAAAGAATTCTAAATTTAAAACTTTGCCCAAAATGTAAATTTAAAACATCTCTTAATAAAAATACCCTCTGCAAATTAACTTTTAATTGATAAATAGTAAATTGATGAAAACCACCGATATGGCGATGACTAGTAAAATCATTGTAGCAGCATTCCCGGTACCCCAGGCAGTTTGGCCACAAAGTTATTCCTTTACAACACTTTTGTGCATCGATAAAGTTCGAGTAATATTTTTGTTGAACTTACGAAAACACATAAAATCACAATTGTAATTTACGGCCACCTACCAACAGCTTCCTGAAGAGCGCACTCTCCTTCGGCGGCAGTGGATCGCTGGAAGGCATCTTGTACACACAGCTATTTTTAGCAAACGTCAATCTTTATCCTTCTAGTTTAGCTAAGTTTAATGCAAACGGAATAAACGAATATGTGACTGCAAGTTTTCGGTACGGACGGTGAAAATTTTCACAAAATTTCCGTGGAAACTTGACCACGAGCAAAATTGAGATGTCGATCTGCGTTCGACAGCAGAGAAGAAGAAGAACCGAAAAGAATAGCAAGAACACACACACGTACAGTAAGAATTTGAATTGTCAAATTTTCCAATTATCAATCATTTTGCGTGTGATGCCAGATCTAAATATTTTTTGAAATATCACAGTGACCCATCGTGAAGTAAGACAGGTGACAGCAATTGAACAGCTGTTTAATTGTTTTTTCAGCTTTTTTCTGTTTTTTATTGATTTTCAGATATCAAATTGTTGTCAAAGCCAACAGCCATTTTGATTCCAAACATTCAAAGTCGTGCAAAAACCTAATTTGGATTTGTTTTGAAAGGTTTCTCCAAATTTTATGTAAAATTAGCAAAAAAATAAGGAAGAAACAGAAATTGGACGCACACCAATTAAAAGTAAAACTTTTTTCTTTTTGAAATTTTTTCATTTTGAACATGGCATACGCATACAGGTAATATCAACTCAGCAGCTGATTAGATTTTTTTTATTTTCTTTTTCTCTAAACTGTCAAACATGCTTTACAAACGCTTTCATATTTTGTATTTGCTACTGCCTGTTTTGACGTTTTAGCGAAAGCGATTTTTAGTTTGACAGCGCCGATATTACCTGTATGAGTATGCCATGATTTTGAAATTTTTTCTGTTTTGCTTGTGTTTATTTGTAAACAAACCAAACCGATTTGATAGCCATTTGACATCTGAAACAAATTTCAACAACAATAGCAAACACACCAAGCTTCTGACGACGCAACCTGCATTTATAAACCTTGCAGTGACCCCTATTAGTGTTAACAAGAATTTGTCAAGCCGGCTCTAATTGAAAGAAAACTTTCAATGCCATATAACAGAGCCGTGATTTATTTAATTACTGGTTTATGTCAGTCAGATATGATAGAATTGTCCTCAATTTTTCATTGTTTTTTATCATAACATTTATGTGGGATGGAATTTAAAAGAAGAACACAGAAACCCTCAAATTACTTTTGATTGAGTTGCCATCGGGCGTTCATGTAGATTGAGATGGTTCAAATTTTGAATTAATGTCTGCAGTGGGCGAAAAGAGAGAGGAGAGCACCGTCAAGTCAATTTTTTTTTTTGAGAATCGAGTTTTTTACTATTTACCAGGGATTATTTCCCTAGGAGTTAAACTACATTCGGTCCTGACACACATACAGTCTACTTTTTTACACCTGTATTCGGCTTAGAATGTTAGACTCCTAAATCATGCATATAAAATAAAATAAAAAAAATAGTTTCAAGTTTGATTTAATTCCAGCTCAGCATTAATGTAGAATTGTGACTTATATAAAGCTTCCAAAATGTCTTTGTGACTGGGCCAGATGAATAGAAGAAGAATATGTCATCGAAGTGTGAAACGGAACTACAAAACCAAAATCAGATAAAAACAAACCAGAAACACACAAGCAGAAGGAATGTTTCCTAGCAACCTTAATTTGTTTAAAAATCTAGCAATTTCTGAGTTAAAAGCATTTCAAGCAATTTGACAGAGATAAAAAAAGTTATAGCGCGACATGCCTCTAGATGTGGAAGAAGTTTGCAAGAGCCTTCAATCGGCCGAACGTCGACCAAAGCTAACTACATTGGAGCACTTACAACGAGGGTGCGAAACGGATACTACGGAGCATCTGCATGCCTTCTTTGACGAAATATATTTACACCTTTTAAAATGTTATACAGATCGTTTCGAAAGTGTGCGCGATCAGGCCGTACAAACCGTAACAATGTTTGCTAAACGGCTACCACCAAATGATTTCCATTTAATGAATATTGTATCGACATTAGTCGAGCGTATGGGACAGCAAGAGACACTCGAGACAAGCGAGGAAATACGCTTACTTTATATACAACAATTAAAAACGTTGATTGATCAATATGTATCAACTGGAAATCTTAGATCGCTTCAAGAATGCCATGCTGAAGTCATTTGTATATTAGCCAAGGCTTTGCGTGATGCATATCCTGCTGTCCAACGCGAGGCATGTGCTTGTGTGTGTGCTTGCGCAAAAGCTCTGGATACCATGACAATCCAACCATTAGCTGGCCTACTCACTAAACCATTGTATAGCATGCTAAATCATAAACATTCTTTAGCACGTATAGCAGCTGTGGAAGCTATTGGACTTTTAGCGCTTCATGTGGATCCCAAAAATGATACGCTATCACAATTGTTAATGGAAGTATCACCGTTATTGATGGATTCAATGCCATTAGTGCGACGCGAATGTGGTCAGTTGGGTATATTGCTAATGTTAGAGTTGCGCGATCGTTATTCCTATTTTGATCGTTTGATTCCGTTTGTACTATGTTGGTGAGTATTTATGTACTTAAAAATGTATAAGTTCGATAAAAAATGTTTTAAATATTTTAGCTTGAAAGATGACTCACCGGAAGTAGTCGATCATATACGCCCACTTTGGGTACAATGTGGTAAGCAATATTACGAGGAAAATGAAGAGGAACTGAATAAACAGGCAATAGGTGATTTACCTGTTCCAAATTATCCTTCGGGTGTTGATCGCCCAACAATTGGTTGTCGTGCCATAATACAACGTTCACTCCGGCTTTTGCGTCTAATAACACGCGAATCAAACGATTGGAAAGTAAATGTACGCATACATTCACTCAAATTGTTGTATCAATTTGTATTACATGCTGAGGCTGCAATGACTGCAAAGTTTTTTGAAATATATGCAGATTTAGCACGTGCTTGTCGCGATTCAGAGATTGTTGTAGCACGTGAAGCTTTAAAGGTCGCTGACTTAATGGGACGACTTTTTGCTTATGATGACTGGATTGAGCATGGTTTCGATGGTTTGGCAAAGAACGCAAAAGAAGGTTATATAAAATGTTTTTATCATATGTTTAGCGCCAGCTTGGGACCAAAGTTAAACGATCTGTTACGTGTATCTGAAATGCTAATTGATAGTGAGTTCTCACAAACACTTAAGCCAGAATTTCAATTGTATGTATTAAAAATGGTGGAGACCATGCTGTCTAAATCTGATGGATCCATGCATCAAAAGGAGAATTCCGCTAATTGGGAGGAAATAAATGAAAAACTATGCTTAAACGGATATATTACAACTATGAAAGTGTTAGCGCTATCATTTGACTCTGAACAGTCTAACGTTGCAGAGCTACAAGAAATGGGTCATGGTTTACTAAACAAATTGGCTGATAGACAAAAAATTAGCAAAGACATATTGCACGAAAAATACTTTGTCAACGCTTTAGCTTATGTGCAAAATCTTGACGCTTCGCTCGATGATTTGACAGAACCGATTTTGTTGTTAAACGGCTTGATTAGCATAGCTAAGCTACGAGCTACATATTTGAAAGAATTACAAAATAAAATAACTGTTGTTTGGGAAAATTGTGCAGATTCAGCTAAAGTCAAAATATTTAGTTGTATTTCAATTGCCATGCTGCAATGGTCTGCAACTATTAGTCGGCCTATGGAAGAGAGTGTAGAATTACTGCGCACTTTTGTACATACAGTGATTGAAACGCATTTGCAATGGCGCGCTGGCGCAAATGCGGAGTCCATGCGCTCTTTGGCGATGGCTACGCTATGTTCGATGTCGCAAGGTGCTGTAAATGAAGCACCCTTCGTCTTACCAGCTGCAGTTGGCAAGTATTTGCCGAGTTTACTTGAAGATCGTGCTGTTGCAACACGTCACTATTCGGTTAAATGTCTCTTTAATTTTGGTGAACTAGCTGTGGATCAATTAAAGCCTATAGCTTATGGTGAGCTTGGAAATTAATAGCATAGTGTTTAATATTTATTTCAATATGTTCTCAGCTACATTGCAACGCTTAGACGATCCTTCCTCAGGAATACGTGAATTGGCGGCTTTGGTTATACCAAAGTTATGTCCTAAATTTAATAGAGATAGAATTGAGGATGAAAAATATGAACATGAAATATGGGAGACCTTCATTAAAAAGGCATTGGATATTATGTTTCTGCATTACGATGGTCCCGAAGTTCGTTTACAAAAGGCTATAAAAGGTAAGCAAATTAAAATTATTAGCATTGATTTGTATTACACATTAATTTGAATGTTTATCCTAGATTCCATTACACAATTAGCAGAAAAGTATCCCGAAATATGTAAAGAAAGCTATAAGCGTACCGCCGCTTTATCATACAATAGTAAGAGCTTGTTGGAATTACAAACCGAATTACCAATTTTAGTTTAATTATTTTATAATGCTTATATGTGATTTATTTCTGACATTACTTATAATGCAATATTAAATAGATAACATCAGTATATGATTTAAATTATAACGTATGTGCTGTTTGCTACCTTACCATTTACCACATGGCACGCTGGACTCCCGACAATTTATTATAATCAGCCAAATGCCGCCAAACAATACGACTTAAACGATATCTGTGCACAATACCACGCGAGCGTGACGTAAGCGCGCAACGTTCTCGTACTCTTACCAGGCAAGAGTTTCGTGGAAAGGCAGCTATCTCAGCATCAGCTACTTCTCTAAGTTCTGGTGGTAGTATATCGTTCTTGCGTAAGGCATTAACGCGTAGTCGATCCACTGCATGTTCCGCAACACATTTACGACGTTTGACATCCCGTATCATACGCCAGTCGGCGTATTTTGTGCGTACTTGTTGTAGCTAATGGAAAACTTATTAGGATTATAATTGCTGTTATGTATTCCGTGATTTACTCACCCCGCATCCTGCGTATTGTACACTTTGACACACGAAATTACCTATTTTATTTGTTAATTGATTCATTTTTCTGAGCTGTGAAATAAATGTTAAATGGACAGCTGATTGCACTTGCAGAGTCAAGTGTGATGATGCCACTTATGTTGAGTTTTATTTCGGTAAAGTACAACAGAGGCTCTCAAACTTCGCTCCCCAGATTTGAAGCCCCTGTCATCGACAGATTATACCAATTTCTTTGCCACTTTGGTCATTATTTACCAACATCAATGAGTGCTGAAATATGTCCAAAAATGTCGTATCAAATGGCGTATCAAAAGACATGTTTCGGTCCCAGCAGTCCTCCTCCAGAGATCAACTATGTTTGTCAAAAAATAACTGTCCGATCGCAAACGAGGGTCGTGATCCATTGTATTTCTGTTCATAGGCGGCCTTCTTTTCAAAATATAACCCAGTGCCAATTTCTCAACGCAACCAACTTGTGCGTTTTTACGATATGGCCACATGATTTTCATGGCAAGCTGGCAACACAAACGCCATATGATTGCCGAACAACAACAAAAAACAGTGTACAAATGATAAAAACAAACGTAAATCCGGTCAAAACGCTGTAATTCCTTAATAACAACCATTTCATATTTGATAAAAAAAAAAGTAACAAGCAAAGAACATCAATCATGGTTATACGTTCTTTGTAACAAGATATTCTTTTATTGGTGCAGCAGAGCAGTTGTGGTAAGAAAAACATGGCGCGTCCCATAAGACGCGCACCAGTTTCCCAAATTGTGTTGGAAGAAATTGCCTTGGAGGGCCTAGAGGGTATTACACTACCATGTATGTATAGTTATACATTCAAAATTTTCTATGAATTTACACTATAATTATCAATATTACTAGCTCTCTGGACATATTTAAGCTTCGACTTGGATGCGCCATTACCTTTTGCATCAGATGTACAAAATCGTGTGTGGAACTTCATTAAACGTAACACACATCAACTGGAGTTTTATGAATTACCCATAGAAAGACCACCAATACAACTTGAGAATCGTTTTGCATACGAAGACCCCGACTTTGGCGTGACACTCGCACCGGTGAGAAATTAATTTGTTTAGGTGTTAAAATGAGGGTATTACGCACTACATAGATGTATTCAAAGATTCCTGCTATTTAAAGGGTAGTTACAATATTTGAACTGATATACTTTTTTCAAAAGAACAATTCCTTTGAGCAAATATGTACATTAAGGTCCCTCGCCAAAAAAAGTTGCACTGTTTCCACCGGAATTTCAAAATTCACTCTTTTCTAAGGACTCCCCCAAAATATTTCGAAAAAATATTAAGTTTTACAGGAGCTAAACCGCGTTAAAAAAATGCTAAAAATATCGTTTTTTATGTATAAAAGGAGTATGGAAAAATATTTTTTAATAAAAAGCATCTGAGATGATAGAGTGCAAAGGTAAGCATAAAAAAGTTAAAAAATTGTATCAATACTATTATTGTATACCTGTGTGCTAATATTCGCAATGTGTAAAATTGGACCAAAAATTGTTAAATTTTGCAGAAATGGCAACGTCTCGAAAATACCTTTTAAATGATATCCTAATCGTCCAAATCCGTCAATAATTGGCTGAGTTATTAAAGTGTTCCACAAACCTACCCCTCGAAATATTTACGACCAAAAACAGCATCATACATCTCAATATTTGGATTGCGTTGATAAAACTTTCAAACTTTTTTATGCTTACCTTTTGTACTCTAGCTAATTCATCATCTCAGGTGCTTTTTATTAAAAAATATTTTTTCATACTCCTTTTATACATAAAAAACGATATTTTTAGCGTTTTTATACCCAGCGTACTAGTACTAGTACAAGGGTATATTAATTTTGTCTACATAACGGTACTATGTAACGGCGCAAAATAATCGAGTTAGATATGGGGTTCCATATATGAAAGTTCTTAGGTTGAAAAGAGGAATTGATTAAGGCATGTCCGTCCGTCTGTCCGTCTGTCCGTCCGTGTACACGATAACTTGAGTAAAAATTGAGATATTTGCATGAAATTTTTCATACAGGTTACTTTCTGGCCAAGGTAGGTTGCTATTGAAAATGGGCGAAATCGGATGATAACCACACCCCCTTTTTCGATATCGAAAATTTCGAAAAACGTATAAAACGGGTTAATTCCATATCAGAAGCAGCTACAATGATAAAATTTGCAATATGTATTGATTTATATGTTCTAAGGAGGATTTTATAAAATTTTTTGAAAAGGGGCGTGGCACCGCCCACATATATTTGAAGAAATTTTAAAATTTTGACTCTTAATAACTTGAGAACAGTTTATGCTAGTATAACGAAATTTTGTAGAGGGCATACTATTGTTGTGTTAAATTCAGATATAGAAAATAAACGAAATCGCTTGGCGACCACGCCTACTTTTTTATAAATGTTGTATTGAAAGGAGGTGGAAATATTGAAAAGTCCATATCTAATTAACTGATACCGCTATAATAATTAAATTTGGTACATACATCAATTTTTATATTCTTAACATAATTTTTGCAAAATTTTGGAAAGTGGGCGTGGCACCGCCCACTTATGAGTCAGGCAATTTTCAAATTCGACTGCTAATAACTTCAGAACGGTGTGAGATAGGTTTACGAAACTAGGTACCAGGCATGTTATGTTTATGTAGAGTACTACCACAGAAAATAAGAAAAATCGGTGAACGACCACGCCCCTTTTTGGACTAAAGTTCTCTAAACGAGAGTTAGGAAACCGGAATATGCAATATCTGTTTAACTGATAAAGATATAATGCTAAAATTTAGTACACTCATTCACCTGATGATGTTATTAGTGATGTTTAAAGGTTTTTTGGTAATATTTTGGAAAATGGGCGTGGCACCGCCCACAAGTGAATAAACAAAATATCAACATTTCGCTATTAACAAGCCACTGTGAAAGTATCATAAAGATCTGCAATGAAAACTGATCTTCAAATAGGGACAAACAACATAATAAAATCCGTGGGCGTGCCACCACCCACTTTTTTAAAATTAGGTAAATATTGATTAATGGACACATATATCCGTATATCAAAAAATTTCACAAAATACGTTAAAAGTTATGGGCATGGCATGCCTTCTTTTCCAAAGTTATATATAGGACATGGTATAACCCTTGTAAAGATCGATTCAGTACTTTTGGCTCATGTAAGCGGTTAAAGCTTTATAAGCAAGGAGCGTGGCCGCGCCCACCAAATTCGCTATTGTTTAGGCTCGGAGTAGATTAGTTTTTAAAATGGGCGAAATCGGATGAAAACTACGCCCCCTTTTTCTAAAAACTAACGCTGGGTATTTAATGTTCGGTTTACCCGAACTTAGACTTCCTTACTTGTTTTAACTCGGTTTAGCTCCGGTAAATATAATTATTTTTTCGAAATAATTTGATCAAGGTCTTAGAATACATTGAAGTTTATAATTCCGATGGAAACAGGGTATCCATTTTATTTTGTATGGAGCGTGAGGCGCCTTAATGTACATATATGATACGGTAAAGCACTTTGAACTCAAATTCGAAGTCAAGCAATACCCCAAGTTTCGCTTTTGTGCCAAAATGTCTCTTTTCTGAAGGCATTTTTTTGATTCTATAAAGGTTTGCATTCTATACTTATTTTTATAACACCTAACAGGTACATCAGCAGCTCAAAACAAAAAAAAAAACAATCTAGAACTTAAAAAAAAAATGATATAAGCAGCTTCTATTTAGGTAAGAGTTTAGTCTATTACTAAACTCAAACCGAAGTTCAGCCTCGTTAGGCCTCGTGCTCCTTCAGCTATTGGTGTCACTTTAGCTTGGATTTTACTTGTGGTGTGATCATTATTCAAAAACTTGTTTTCGCCCAGATTCCCCAAAAAAAAAAATTTAAATAAACATTTTTGATTAAATTTTTTTAGGACCCAGCCAAATTTACTCGTTACAAGTTTGTGCCTATTGAGGATGGTAAAAAAATATATGGCTCATGTGAATTTTATAGAGAACGAGTCCGAATAGAAGAAAAAGAAGTCATTGATTTAAGTGCTGAAGCAACATATGAACGGTGAGTACTTTTATTAAATTTTGATATTTTTTGCTGTTATAAAAAAGTTTAATACAAAATATGAGGTAATACCAAAACGTGGCCAAGCACCAGGGTGTATTTCTCGTTCCTCTTATACAATATATGTATATTAGGATATCTCTCCGTCCGTAATAGCTGGATGTATGTAAGTATACAGGGCTCATGTGTTACTTAGAGTGACTTTCCTAGAAAAGTAGAGAACTGCCGATCTTCGTGTATTTAAACGGTCAAAAAAGTTTGTTGGGATTTTCAGTCAGCTCCTTGAAAATATTAACTTTTCGGCTATAATCTATCACTGATATTACTACACTTTTTTCGACTTTCTTTCTGAAACTTGTTTATGTAGTTCACAACAACGAAAAATACATTTGAAACATTCTTTCGAAATTCGAATTATTTTGTAAGCTTTAGCGTAAACCTGTTTCGAAGTTGCCCAGTTTTTGAACATTTTCATCCCAATTGATTAAACCGATTTTGCTTAGTTTTCAAATGGGGAATTTTTGAAAATAGGTTTTTAGCTATAACTTAGAAAATAAATCGAGTTTCGAAAAGTTGTGAAATACCACCCAAATTTCACAAAAATCATGTACTTCGAAAAAAAATTTAGATGTTCAAGTTCACAAATTTTTACCCACCTTAATATACAGTGACAAAGTAATAGATTTCTGAACAAAAATAAATTAACCAATGAAATGTGTATCAAACTAATCTCTGGAAAATACTATGGTGAAACGTCTTATAAATATGGTATAAGCAATTACAATATGCAATGAGACTGTTAAAGTCTACTAATAACAGTGGGTCACCTAATAATACATTTATTTTTATACATATGTACATACAACTCTTGTAATTTTTTCATTCATAAATATTTAGTAAAAACTGAATTGAATTATGCACTTAAATCTGTTCTTGATATCGTATTTCCACTTCAATTGGTTTATGTTTCATGTTCTAAATGCAGCTGGGGCGATCGTTTTGTTATAGTGGCGACACAAGATTTACGATATTGTGTTCTTACACCTAAAGACAAACCTATACCAGAGGATCTAACATGTATACAATACTGTTTTTGGGAAGCCGTTGGTCGTTCACGTTATAATGGCGAAACAACATCTGGACCTTACTCGATACTTCATATATGCAAAGATCCTTCTATTGTATTTTATATCAAGTAAGCAATTAATTAAATATATTGCTGTTATTCAATTATATGTAAAAATTAAAATATATAAATCTTCTTTAGAAATAAATTAGTCCAGTATGGCTTGATAGTAGCACAGTCGTTCAATGAATATCGTGATCAAAAATTTGCTCTTACTTCCTTGCTTAATTTAGCACAATATGTTCCAGATGTACCAGATGGTGTACTATTACTTGTGGAAAAAATATATGATTTAGTTAAAAAATCACCTGATAATGTTTTACCAATAACAAAATTGCGTGACGAAATACCACGGCTCTCGCGTAAATCAATATTTCGTCGTCTTGCAGTAACACCTTTCTTTCAGCGCGTATTCGAAGTAAAGGTAAATATCATAGAGCGGGTCTGTAGCGTCAGTATAAAAGTATCAAAATTTACTAGATATACCTATTCAACCAAAAAAAAAATACTAACCTATGTACCTATTAAAATTATACTACCGACACCAACTATAAATACATGTATATTTATGCTTATTGCAGAAAACAAAAAAGCTTAAAAAAAGTGAAAAAGGTACTGAGGGTTATTTGGAAATCGTTTTGAAAAATCCAGAAACACCTCTAAATAAACTTATTGAAGAAGTTTCGAACGAAGAAAAAATTGATGATGAAGGCGATTTTAAAAACGAGTTTGCTGATTATAAACATTCATTTGTTGATATGCCATTAAAGGAAGAATTTTATCGTGCTGTTCTACGACATGGTGCACGTGGCGCAAGTCTAACAGAACTCGGTAATTACCTCAGTGAGGCCCAAACTGTGGTACGTCAGATGGCTAAGGCCATGCTTCGTGATGGCCTAATTATATCGCATACTGCTGATGAGGGCCGACAACGCACACACAGGTACATAAATATGTATATCTGTGTTGTTTTATTATAACAACTTAAGTGGATTTAAGAAATTAGACCAATCTAAAAAATTTCTGGCGATTTTGGATAAGAAAATCGTGCAAGTTTCCAATTCTTTTATCGGTCTTATATTATTTTGTTTACAAACGATTTAATCTAACTGGCGGGGCTAAGTTGTGAAGCATTTTGGTTATTTGAGAACGACAGAAAAAGTTTTGACTGGTCTAATTTCTTAAGTCGACTTAAGTTGTTATAATAAAACGACACAGATATATATGAAAGGGTTAACGGATTTAAGTAGATATGACATTGTTTCGAGATATTCAAGTTTTAAAATTATTACTTCTTGTAAATTGTATGCAAATTCTGTGTAATGCAGAGGAATGACATTCCAGTAGAAGCATACATATATGTATATTCAAAAATTAATATTAAAGAAACTTTAGAAATATCCAAATACGTATCCTAAAATCTTGGATACATAACCTTGATATGCTTTCATTATTTTAGATATGTCGCATTAGAGATAACAAAGTCAACAAAGGGTGGTGAAGATAACGACCAACCGAAATTAGATGAAATAATGAAATTCACCGAACACCTGGTAAGAAAAGCATTTTCACTCTATGTAAAATTACTTTATTATTTCAGCATCTTCACGCGTGACCCTGTTTATTTTAGAACAAAAATAAGCAAAGAGTTCAAACCATTTTACATTATTCAAGTTCGATTCAAATCTGCCACGACATAGGGGAAGGAGATGAGAAGTACATGTACTTTCGTACCATTAAGGCGTTTTTCATGTGTTTCGTTCTTCTCTTTCTTGTATGATTTTATTAGGTTGGGCTTTAACAGTATTATTATGTTCTTTTTAAGGCATCAATAGATTACTATTCATAGCAAAAATAGTTACACTAATCTCTCCTAATTTTAGAATATAGAACAACCGCCCATAGAAAAATATGCTACCGATAGTGCACTTGCCGAAATTGAAACGACTTTGAACGATTATGTATGGGACGTAAGACTTTATCGTATTAGCCATACGCCACGACAAGTGAATCGTCGAAATTACATTATACAACAATTAAACGAGCATGGCTTGTTATCAACAGTGACTCTACGCCACCGCCTTCAAGAAAGCGAACACAAGCAAGGCATTACTGATGATATCTGCTCGAAGTCGTTAAGGCGACTACTTATGGATTTGAAAAGTACACACAACTTAAAGGCATATGAAATTATATTGAATTTTCAAAATGTTAACCGCACTTATCAATATGTAGCGCATCCATCAATTGATAAAAATCATATATTAGTACAATGCGAATTGACACGTTTGAAAAGTCTGCTCTTATCGAGAAAACAACAAGATGATCGCCAAAAAAGATCTCGTTACCGTCGAATTGCTCGTTATGGTACAGTGAAAAAAGTTATGGGAATGAGAGTACCTGTACCTGAACTATCAAGTAAACCGCCGAAATTTCTTATATCGCGTTATATGCATGAATTTCTCTTTTATATTGTGGTTGAATTAAATGATCATCAACAAATGATAGAAATTGATGAGAATTTATTGCAAACATGGAGAGTGTCTGAACCCGAATTGCAGGTAAATTTAACTTGTGTCGTTCAAGAGCACATCGTTTTCGTTTTTGAGAGGTTTGCTATACTGGCTACAGTCACCGACCAAATCCAGTTCGTCTAAGCCTTAGAAAACATTTGCTCTTCTATAGACTGATCGCTAATTTTCCAAACTTTTTTATTTACAGGTACATGAATTTGTTCAAAGTTTGCACGCCGGCAACGAAGTGCAACATGCTTATACACAAGAGCTTAGTTGGCGTACATTTATAACGCCGTTACCGAATTATGCAGACAAGCCAGCTGGTTGGGTGTACCTTTCGGATGCCATTGATCGAATGCCATTATCAATATTCAATCAAATATTTAATTTCGAACAAAACGAAAATGATAAACTTGCTGAATATTTAAAACATCCAGTACGTCAACATTATCTGATGCGTCAATTACCAAATGATATACAAAAATTAATTAACCTCACACATCTCCAAAAAATTTGTACTATAGTACTTAAAGTATTACATCATATGGGTTTAATACAGATTAATGATAGCTTTAGTAAGTTCAAAAAGGATTCAATGTTGTTATGGATATATTTAAATCGTCGCACACAAATACTTGATACAACAACATCCGAAGCTAGTTATGCAAAAATAAATACAGCACGCGAATATGAAGAATTGACATTTAATTTTTCCACATTCGATGATATAACATCGTATTGGGCACAAATTCATCGTATATGTATATACACCAAACTTGGCGTACGCACTGAGAAGCATAACAATAATTCGCCAACTCGTAAAGAATTTCATTTTTTACCCTCTGTATGCTTCGATGATGCGCCACAATATGATACGGGTGAAGTGCCAGGAGATCATGCCGGCGCTGCAGGTTTTGCTGCATTTCTATTTTCACATTCATTACGAAATTGGTCATGGGTATTGCGGACAAATACACAAACCCAGAAACCACCACAACAACAGCATGCACATAGTAATCGCATATCATTGTTGAGAAACACATCAACCAAATATTTACGTTTAATGGGCATGCGCAAATCTCGTCTACATCTGTCACAAGTTAAACGAACATCTGCAGTTAGTGCTGCTATCACCGGCGTCGCAACCGTTAAACGTTATATCAAAAAGAAATCAGCTTCTATGCGTGATGCTATTGATCGTGATGCATTAAATAATATGCGTACTTTACGTGTCATATGGAAAAAGGAGGAGGATGATTTATTGAAATTAGCACGTGCTGTCTATGTTTATATAGGCGCATCAGTAAATATACTTGGTCTAACTGTAGTTAGCAGAATATGTCGCGATGTCATCAGGCATAATTTGGGTATATGTAATAAAACATCACAGGCATGTACACGACGTATACATTATATAATTCGAATAGGACGACATAAACCAGAAGTACCCTCATGGGTGCATATGTTACAAACAAATAATGTCATACATAAATTATATGGTGACAATTTTTTGGAACGTTTAAAACTTTTATATCCACAACGTGAAGATTATTGTGAGGCATTATCAATACATTTTATAAAAATATTTAATTTTTTATATGAGTTAGTGCACAATAGAAAAGGCGATGAAGCATTTGCTGGGTCGTCTGCTTTATGTCCACGTTTTGTGATACCCAATTGTTTAGATGAATTCAATCGCCTATTCATTAAACGTACGCCAACACCGGATGAACGTATTATACATTATAATAATCCTAGTAACGAATATGAAACTCTGACAATGGTCGCTATTGCTGTATTACATAGTTCGTTATGCTCAGCACTTGATAAGACTACATATACAGCGCAGGCTTTTGAAATTTTTAAAAAATTCTCCGAAGAAGTGCTACAAAATGCATATTTTGTTGCACGTAATGGTGGTTTAATAGTGGCAAGTAAAAGGAAAACCGTTGAGCGTTTACCCAGTCAAATGACTAGTCCAGCTTATTCGTTTTCGAATTTGTATCAACGTCGTTTGAACTTCTTAAGTATACCATATGTTATTTACGATACTTTTTATGAATTTCTTCAGAATGTGATTGGCATATTTCCACAACCTAAATCTGAATTCATAGACCAAGCTTCTACAAGTAAAACGTCGGCGCTAACAAATATTGTGGAATTAAAATCACCAAATGCTGGTCAACTATTTTTAATTGCTGAGGGCTTGGCACGTAACTTATGGGTGTGCAAAGTAAAATTGCCTGTAAATATTTTGACAGTTGATGCCGAACAGCGACAAACTTTCTCGGCGATGGATAAGATGTTGGATCATTATCATTGTATTTTCGATAATGCTCCAGAAGTGGAGTATACAAAGCAAATCGGAAATGAAGTCAAGGAGAAACAGGTAGATAATTTATCATCCGCAATAGTAGAATTTATATTATATCGGTTGTTCATGAACTGTTCATGTTGAACTTCATCTAAGAAATCACTCCCACTTTGTACGAAAAAATTCTGAAAATTCGAAGTTTCCATTAACATTCGTTTTAAGCTTTCTAGTTACTTGGTTTCTAACTCATTTCAGGTTCGCGTTAAATTCCATCCAGCCAATTTAAGCTATAAGATCGCATACAGTCCATACGATTTAATTTCCAAACTACCCGTTCGTCATCTACACTTCTTTTGTGCGCTCGATTATCTGGATCACGAAGTGGAAATCAATTTCAGTGGCCTTACGTACAAAGATGAGGATCATGATACGTTAAAGATTGAATGTCCCTTCAATTGTATACTCAAACAAGCAAATTATATTAATGCAATTGAACGAATTGTACAAGAGAAGAGCATTATTTTAAAAGAATTAAAAGAAATGCCACCACAAAAGTTATTAAATATGGCTATGAGTGGTTGTTCGGTAAAAGTTGAAGCTTCCAATTTGCTTACTTTAGTACGTATGCTAGAATCATTTTGGCGTGAAAAGGAGTCGGCATATGAACGTAAAGATTTGGGTCGTTTACCGGCAAATTTGAAAGCTATCAAATCAATTGATTGGCATCAAATGTGTTGTGAAATATTGGAGTTTAATATTACGGAAGAGGAGTATGAGAAAAATGATGAATATGAGCCAACATTAAACAAGGAGGAACGTTTAACACGCGCACAAGATGTATTTGTTGTTAGTTTACCAACATTACAATTAGAAATGAACACAGATTATCGCAACGATAGCAAGGAGACAGCAATTCATAATGGATTATTTGTACCCAAACGTTTGGTGGAGGCAGAAATAGCACGTGATGCTATTTTAAGGAAAATTGTTGAGTAAGTTGATTATGGAATTTTTAAATTGTTTTTGTTTTTTGCTAAATTTGTATGCATTCAGTACGCGCGTAAATGCAGCAATGTTGTTGCACGGCGCATTTGTTGAAAGCAACGCGTTCGCTCAACACTACTTTGCGTCAAACAAACTTTGCAACATGTTCGGAGCGCACTCAAATAAATTCTTGCATCAGCGCTGTAGATTTTTGGTATTGCAGCATATACGATAAAATTAAAGATTGAAAAAATTTGGTAAAATAATTAAAAATCCCTAACGAACCCGTCTTCTCGGAGTGGGAGATGACCCCATCTCACAATTGAATTCAACGACTTACGCCGAGATAAGTTTGGATTCATCTATTTCAAAAAAAATTCTCTCGGGATATCTATCAAGTCTTTAATTTTATGAAGTGTATGAATGTAGTACTTGTAAGTAATGTATGTCTATCTTTAAATGGATCTATTTTTATTCATTTTTTAAGTGAATCCCATTGGAAATATACCGATAACACATTGCCGGCACTCAAACCCAAACTTAACAACCGGGGTTTTACTGCTATGGAACAACAGCATGTCGAGGATCTATTGCGTTACATTGAATCACACAAACTTGGAGTACCAGTAACAGAATTGATGGTATATTATGATTACGAGTAAAACCTTGATAAACATTAACTTCTCACACATTTGGTCTCTACAGCGTGAATTTCCCTATATACAATTTCTCTCGCGTGCTTTGCGTGTACTCTCCGACCATTATCTTATTAAACGTGTTGGCATCGCAACAATGATGTATGTGCACAAATCCAATATACGCCCTTGGGTTGTGCATACATTCCATATTAAGCGACTAGAACGGGAAAATTTAGGACCAGTTGGAAAAGTTAATTTAAAGCGGGCAGCAACAAGCGGAGAAGAGGATATCGATGATATTGAAGAAACTGATTCTAGTAAAAGGTATAAGTTGACGAATAACAGTGCTGACTTAACGCAAGATGGACCATCAACGAGTAAACGCATACCCAAACCGGTACAGCGATTTCAAAGTGAGAATACGCCAGAGAAGACAATGGAGAAGGAACATAAAAGGTAATTATCAATACGGTAATAACTCAGGGGTGAGAGTTAATTGTCTATAAAAGGGTGAGAATCTCAATATCCGAATATCTGGATTTCTATTTTTGCTAGCAGCGTCTGAAAATAGACTTTTTACAATGATTTATTTTTAATATTTCTGTCCACCAATAGAGATGTTATTGTTATGAAACCACATGCGTGGATACGTCTGAATGGTACTATTAATCGGCGTGTTCTGGATCGGTGGATGGGTTCCATACTCACCGAATGTATTACTCGTTCCGGCTGCATGATTGAGGAAATCTATACGAAATTTCCTTATTTATCACCCGTGGAAATTATGTTCCTATTGGAAATCCTTAGCGAAATTAAGTGCATTCATTTAACAGAAATTAAACCGACTAAGACGAGTATATTCTCATCTTACGAAAAGCTACAGGAAAGTAAGTATGCAATTCATGTTTCAGGATTTGGCTAAAGAAAGTCATGTACTTTCTCGGATTATAAAACGACCTGAATCCTTATGTATTTCTCTAAGGAAGAACAGTTTGAGAAACTTTCCAGAATTATAATATTTTCTACAAAAAGATTGAATTGATAATTGAATTTTTTTCGAATTAATTCACCCACTACTGAGGGACGTATCTACCAAACTGTATGACCTGCAAAAATCTGCTTCCTTACTTTCTAGTTCGAAAAGATAGTAAATTTGTTCGAGTTCGAACTGGGCAAGAGTAGAGCAAGCAAGTAATTTCTTAAGCCAGCTTTGAGGACATAATCTTCATGCACTATTTTGAACATCCATTATTTTCACATGATTTTTAAGTTAAACTAATTTTTGTTATCTTTTTAGATATTGTTAAGGATATCTATGATCCAAAATATACATATGTGACTGCACACGGAGACGCCATAACGCGCATGTCTATTTTCATTGGCAATAAAAAATACAGTACACAATTTATTTAAAAGCTAGTTTCTAAAATAAAGTAATGTTTTTGTTTAATAACATGTATGTATGCATATATTTTTTTTTTTTTTTTTTTGATTCTTAAATATGTACAACCTCGAATGAAATAAATAAGTCTAGCTTTAGTGCAAAGCTTTAACATGCCACAAACTTGGTATGTGCATATGCACAATTCTTTGTTGTATATACAAACAGTAAACCTTGTGATAAATATTTTGCATTTTTTTTTAGGATTGACGTATACAAATGAGTATTGCATCAACGTTTCGCCAGGAAAATATTTTCTATTTCATTGCGCTCTTTTACACATTCAGCAGATAGTACCTCGACCGTATCATCGCCAGTAATAAGCACATCGTCTTCAATACGTATACCAATACCGCGAAACTCTTTTGGCACATCTTGTCGATCTTGTGAAATATAAATTCCTGGCTCCACTGTACACACCATACCTGGCAATAGCCGCAATCCACGTGGAATCAATGGTGTATCATGTACATCCATACCAAGATAATGGGAGACATGGTGTGGGCAGAATTTATAGCCGGCCTGAATACAAAAAAAAAAAAAAGTTAAATACCATGGGGCATATTCATATTCAAAACAAAGTATGATTTTAATTGAGTTGCAGTCCTTTTGAAAAAGGTTTCAACTAACTTTTGGTCTTACTTAACTTTGACTATGGCTACGGTCTGAAAAATCAAAAACTATATTTACCTTAGCTAGGTTTACATCATCAGTTATATTCTTGGGCACAATGCCAACTTCTTGTAGATATTTTCCTAATTTTATACACATTGTGTCGAAAAGTTCGTCTAAAGTTTCTCCACCGGTTTTCAGTAAAGTACCTGCAAGCGCATGTATGCATTTAATGAGAAATAGAAAAATTAAATTTTTCTCTTACCTATTAATTCTTTTTGCAATTGCAATATCACATCGTACAACACTTTTTGCGGTTGCGTAAAGTTTCCATCTGTGGGCCAAGTGCGCGTTATATCACTCGTATATCCACCATATTCACAACCAGCATCCATCAGTACCATTTCACCACTTTTGGTCAATTGCGTATTGTTTATGTAGTGTATTGTGGTTGCATTATTACCACTTGCTACAACTGGTGGATAAGCCAAATAGTTAGCATTTTTCATACGACATTTATAATCGACAGCAGCAAATAGATGATGCTCAGAGAGTCCCGGTTTTGATTCACTTATTACCTCGTTTATCGCTCTCGAGGCAATCTGGCAGGTGCGACGCATCAATTCTTGTTCACAGTCAGATTTAAATAATCGCATACTTTGTATAAAAACAAGTGGTGATTTTAATTCGAATAAGCTCCCAGCTACTTGCTGTACATCAGTTGTGATATTAGACTGATTTGATGATGCTATGTCATACCAAACTGTGGGCTTGTGATCACCACCTTCGATATGCTTTTTAAGCACCTCGGAAAATTGCTGCACAGAATAGGCTTCGTCTACACCGAAAAAATCTGGGGCATTATCGACACCCGTACGCGCTCCATCCCACATTTCAGCATGCTTATCTTTGGGTCTCATAAATAAAATGGATTTAATATCGTCGTTCTCATTTATGGTCATTACCAAGACCGTATCTGGTTCCATGCAACCACTTAAATAATAAAACTCGGTATTTTGCCGAAAGACATAAGGAATTTTTTCGCTCATGTACTTTTTTGTGGCGGACGGTACAATTACCTAAAAGCACACAAGGTTTAGAAATTCAAGTTATTGAAGAATAAACCATCTTCACATACCACGCCAGATTTCATTTTTTGTTCTTCTCTTTTTGAATTTTCCTCATGGAACTTTTTTAAGCCACTCATTAAACGTATACGTCGTTCACGAAAGGTTTCCACAGTTTGTCCAGTGACCAGTTCGCCTTCATTAACGAGATGTGGATGTGTCAGATAATTGGGCTGACCAAACGTATCCGTTCGCAAATTTTGCAAAAAATTCCTGGTGATTGGTGCAGTGGCGGCTGATGGTGCATCGGAAGAAGATGCCGACGAAGAAATTGCAGCAAAGTGATCTAAAGGAAGCTATAGCAGTAAAGTTTGTAGCAGTACGTGGGTATGAAAAAAATATAATTACCGAATTTTCCGAGCGCTCTGATAAGATGTGTTCGCCTAACATTCTTTAGGAAGGACATATTTATTGTATTCTCGCACAATTAACTGAAATAATTTCGAATAATTTTTGAATTTTAGTTTACTATTGGCCAAATATGTAAAAAGTAGCACAATTTTTGTCGACTTGAAATAAAAATTGATTGGCGTTAAAAAAAATACAAATAACAGCTGTTTGGTATTTTGTAATTGTATGAATACGCATAATGAAGGGCGCCACCACTGTAAACATATGACTTATACCCTAAAAGACATGTATGACAGCGAACCTAAGATAAACGCACAGCGTGTTTTCACTGTATGCATATACATGATGTGACTCGTCTTATCGAATCTCGATTCTGGTGCATGCGGAGGCTCAGGTAGATATTTGAAGATATGCTGATTTAAGGGTCGTTTTGTAATTTAATGTTTGTACACAAATATTATGAATCGCTTTAATGGATTAAAATTTTAGTTAAACTTCCGTATCTCTGCCATAACCTAAAAAGTTAATAAATTCATGAAAATGCAAGAATTATCTAGTGCTTAACACAACTAAAAGCTCACTTAATCAGATTGTATAAAAACGAGAAATAAAAGTTCTAAATTGTTGTTGTTGTTGTTGTTGTTTTAACAACAAAATCACTCCCCGAAGGCTTTGGGGAGTGTTGTCGAAATAACAGTCCTTGGCCGGATATGAATCCGGTACGCTCCGGTACTCCCTTGCGGTACTGCCCGACTGTCGTGGGAGCGATTTGGTATGACCAGTGCAACCTTCTAGGTCATGTCATCCCTCCTTCCGAAAGGAAGGAGAAGATGGGTAATGAGAGGTGGGAGGCATCATATCCGCTGATCAACCATCGAGTTGCACATCATTACCTTTGTGCATATTGGTCGCCTTAGAGGTTATGTATGTGGCGGAATACCAAAATCCAAGTGGTTGGATACGTTAACGTTACTATATGGTTCCATTAATAGATTACATTAATTTCCATAAGGTTGCTTGTAAAAATTTTTTATATGGATACGGCTATGTCACTAAAAAGTTTTTATGGCTATCGTCATGAACTCTCTTGTACTTGGACTGTATAAGCCAATTTTTCTACTCAAATTTTAGGTGTTCTACTAGGGGGCAGCCGGCAACACTGCCTTCAATTTGTTTTATAGAAATTACTTATATATGTATCATAAAGTTTGAACTTTGTTTTGTTAATAATTTAAGTACATAGGTATAAACTTTATATTAACCTTATTATTATTTCATTTTATTTAAACATGACATTGAATGCATTTGGAAAAAAGTTATTTACTTCACTTTATTTAACTAGTGAGTATTATCAAAGTCCAAAGTTCAACATAATTTTATACCTAGTTTGTTTTATTCTTTGTTTTTTAATTTAGCCCCACGAAATTCAATAATTAGCCAGGTGGAGCGCAATATGAGCAGCAATGTTTTACAAAAGCACGCCGGCGAATCGAATTACCATACATTAAATGTAACTTCCCCTAAAGAATTCGTCTATCATGTCGAGCTGAATCGACCGAAAAAACTAAATACTTTCAATAGGGATATGTGGATGTAAGTACCTCTATTCCCGTTATATTAGCAATATGTTATCGCACTTACCATTTTAATATCATCTTTGTGTATTTTAGTGAAATTAAGAAATGCTTTGAAGAACTTAGCACTAATCCTGAATGCCGTGTTGTTGTTTTATCGGGTGCCGGCAAACATTTTACTGGTGGTCTTGATTTGGGTGATGCAATGAAATTAAGTCAAGATTTAGGGTCAACTGATGATGTGGCACGTAGAGGTTTTATGCTAGAACAAGTAATCAAACTTTATCAAGATTCGATGTCTTCTTTGGAGATGTGCCGAAAACCGGTTATAGCAGCCGTACACTCAGGTTGTATAGGTGCTGGTGTCAATCTTATTACAGCAGCGGATATACGTTACTGCAGTGAAGATGCATTTTTCAGTGTAAAAGAAGTTGACATTGGTATGGCTGCAGATGTAGGCGTACTACAGCGCTTACCCAAAGTTGTGGGTAGCGAATCTCTGGCAAGGGAACTCTGCTATACAGCTCGGCGCTTTAGTGCTGCTGAAGCGCATAGTTTCGGTATGATAAGTAAGGTTTTTCCTACAAAGGAAGCATGTGTTGAGGGTGCTTTGGACTTGGCAGCAAGTATAGCTGAAAAGAGTCCCGTAGCTGTGCAATCTACCAAAAGAAACATTATTTACTCACAATCAAGGACCAACCAAGAAGGCTTAGATCACATAGTAAGTAAAAATTTATATACATGCGTTAATTTAGACTTAAAATGATTCAAAATTTTCTTTGTTCCCTTTTTAGAGACAAATAAATACGTTAAATTTACAATCGGAAGATTTTGCCAATGCAGCAGTTTCGGCGATAACTAAAGAGCAGCCAAAGTTTTCAAAGTTATAGATCTAGTATATTTTTTTTAATTTCCACTGTTGAATAAATATGATGCAGGATACAAAATGACTAAAATTAGTTTTTGCGTTACCATCAATGCAACATTTGGGTAAGCCGTTCCATATTAATAGCATACACTGAGTGTGAAGCGATTAGATTGTGATCATTAAAGGCTCTTTGTGCGTCCTTTAATGTTACAAGCTCTCGTTTCTGCGGCACCCTAAAATTTAAAAAATAAACTTAACTATAATTTTGTTAGCCGAAAAATCATGTATGTTGAACTTACACTTCTTCGCAGGCTGACAAAAATACGCCATCTTCATTTGAACGACGCATAAAATTGGGCGAAGTGATTTCTTTATCTAACTCCAAAGGTCCATCATCAATTTTTTGTCTCGTAACTGTATTTCGAAGAGAAGGATCTTTTAGAGATGCACCCACATCATAGTAAAATGATCCTTCTCCTGTAACCTTGTAGTGTTTTCGTTTCATTATTATAGCAGATACGAGGTTTTTTAATAGTACCTGCACAGCCATAGCAACATACTCGGCGACATTATCCTCCACATTCGCTAGCCCCACTTCCCAAGCACCAATAAGAAATCGCCCCAACACAAATCCTGCATCTGGCAAGAACAGCTCTTGTACACAATAGCGTTGTGTTGGTAATATTTGTACGTTCGCATCAGTGCCAAGAGCGGGTTTGATACATTCCAAATTATCTTCAATTATAAAATCTAGAAAATCATACGGTTCAAATGTAACGCGTTCACTATAACCACGCGAGCTACGTTTACGTTTGCGGCTACGACTACCACTGCTACTGCCACTAGCAGTTACAGGTGTGTTGCCGGTGGAGGTGCTATTGTGAGCGGCAAAAAGGGCCGGTGCCTGTTCCGGCGTATGAAAGGCGTCAATTTTGTTTAATATAGCCAAAAGAAGTTGATTGTGTAAATGCATTTTATCTGGCGTTAGAAATTTCCTTGATTCACTATCGAACTCCTCTTTGGACCATTTGTAGCGAAACCACAATTTCATATTGGCCAAATATTTTGGAGCATTGTCACCCAATGCAGACAGCAAAGCAGTTTTTGCAGCACAAACTTTATCGGTCAAATCGCTCATTTTTACTCGTCTCTATTTGTTGATTCTAATTAAAAAATGAACATGATTAAATGTTATAAATAATTATTGAACTATGATAAAAACAAAGACGCACGAATGTGTTCTTTTTTAATCATATAAGAGCCGTAGGTTGCCGCGGCTTATGTTTACTGTTCTTTGCTTTTCATGTTGGGCTGGTTCTAGTCAAGCCTAACATGACGTTTAGACGAGCATGAAGGGAACTAAATGAAGCCCTTGGCTTCTCCGTTCAAAATTATGATATCCCTCATTTCGATATCTCGACCAGTTTTGGAAATATAGATTCATATGTGGATGAAGGTGACCCAAAATGTGTTAGTTCAATATGGGTATCAAACAAAAGGTAATTCTTTACGACCGCACGTAACTGCTAATACACGTCCAAAAATATCGGGAGAGGTATCAAAAGACGCGTTTTGACCTCTGTAACAAGAATCCGAATCCGGAAAAGAAATATTTTAGTTCAGTGAAAAGTTATTAACAAAAAACCAAAAAATGACCCAGGTCAAATCCTGATATAGTTGATCGATCCATGTTTTTTATGTGCAGAACACCTTTCCGCATTGGCGGCCTTCGGCCGCGCTTCAAAAAATAACCCTGGGCTACGCCATTCCAACTCCAGGTGGTTGCCAAAACCGTGGCTACCGCCACGGTGATGCCCTTCCGCGTGCCATTTTTTTCTCACAGGGTAGTGTGATTACAACAACCACATGAAAATGACAGAAAATTCTGAACTTTGATTGCAAATATCTCGCAAACTACTGAAAATATTGGTTTTCCGGCTTTGGATTCTTGTTACAGAGGTCAAAACGCGTCTTTTGATACCTCTCCCGATATTTTTGGACGTGTATTAGCAGTTACGTGCGGTCGTAAAGAATTACCAAACAAAAGGTGAAAATGAATGATGAATACGATTTAGTTCAATATCGTATATGATATGGGAGATTTCACATTTAAAACGGCTAACCGGAGTTTAATTGATGTCCCTAGCGGACAGTCTTGACATGCAGAAATTTGAGGTCTCAGTGATTTTGCACCACCGCCATAGAAATTTTATCACAATTCTTACACCACTCATATCAGCTGATTTGGCACCAAATGCCCAGTAGGGTATGTACTTTGAATCTAAATGTCAGCTGAGGTATCACTGATGGGAGGGTATTTTGATTCAGGGCTGCCAATGCAACCTTATGATGAGAACGCAACCGAACATCCATTGTGTACTGATACACAATGCGAACATCTCTTGGACGCCTTAGGCTAGCCCATGTGCAAAACGAACGGAATAAGTAAACATCTGTGAAGTTCTGTTATAAATTTTACAAAAAAAAGTAAATATTTATTTCCTACCAACAAACTCAGAACCCTCCAAAAAAAAGTAAACATTTATTTTAGTAAAGGAAACCTTTAGGAGACTTAGATGTTCGCAACCGGCAGCCCGATAAATTAATGGTGTGAATACTCACAATGTCAAGATCACACAAATCCTCGAAAAGATCACGCTCCCCAAAAGAAGAAACCAATTTGATAAATTTTTCCTTTTGTGATCATAAATCGAGCTTTAGACATTTACTACAAGGCGACGATAAACATTGCGCTTTCATTATAGAGGATGAGGCAGATTTTTGGAAATTCGTTAATAAATATGAAAGTATGCTTCGAAGTGCCGGCCAACCAATACTTGGCAATGCTTTACGTGACAACGAGTTGAATCATTCAGAGCCTTTTCACAAACGCAAATATATAGCATTGCAACTTGAACGTGATAGCGATTGGGAACATCTAAGACGTGGATGCCATAATAGCGATGAAAGGATATTTACAAAATTAAAAGCTCGACAATTTAGAGAAATTATACTTACATATTTGGATTTTAAGCAAAAGGAGAAATTGGCAAAAATACAAAAGTTGCGAAAAGCACAGAGCGAATTGCCAATAGCTCGTTTTAAACAGAAAATTAGCGAAGAATTAAAGCATACTCGTGTGCTTATAATTGCCGGGGACACTGGTTGTGGTAAATCTACACAAGTCCCACAATATTTATATGAGTTTGGCTATCGTAGTATAGCTTGTACGCAACCGAGACGTTTAGCGTGTGTTTCACTGTCTAAGCGTGTGGCTCACGAAATGCTTGATGATTACGGTGGAAAAGTTGGCTTCCAAATAAGGTTTGAGAAAAACAAAACGAAGAACACAAATATAGTGTTTATTACCGAAGGTCTGCTTTTAAGACAAGTAAGTATAGTCATCCTATTTGCAGTAATTTTTTTTTTTGAATATTGTAATGTATCATGATCCTTTTAGCTGGCAGTTGAAGCAAATTTAGAGCAATACGATGTACTCATATTGGACGAAATACATGAGCGTAATCTATTCGGTGACTTCTTGTTGGGAGTCACTAAATGTCTGTTACATGCCAAACCGGATTTAAAGTTAATTCTAATGTCAGCTACTATCAATGTTGAGTTGTTTCACAATTACTTCCAAAACGAAGGTGCTTCCTTAATAGAAGTTCCTGGCAGATTGTATCCAATTAAAACCATGTTTATGCCACCACCAAGTCTAGAACTGAAAGGCGGCACGAGTAGCAGTAAAAGCAAAATTAGTAACCGTCTAGACCCAGCGCCATATGTCCAAGTATTGAGTTTAATCGATCAAAAGTATCCAAGTTAGTCAAAAATGTGTGAAAAGTCCTTAAACACGAATTATTTAAATCTAATTTAATTGAATACAGTTACTGAGCGCGGCGATGTGCTAATATTTGTAAGTGGTGTTAATGAAATCACGTCTGTTTGCGATGCTGCCAAGGATTATTCCGAAACAAATTCGCATTGGATCATTTTACCGTTACACAGTGGTTTAGCGCTGGCTGACCAAGACAAAGTATGAGCAATCACACTCATAAACTACACAAAAAAAATTAATATTTTAAAAATGTTTTAGGTATTTGATTATGCACCTAATGGTATGCGTAAATGCATTGTATCGACAAACATAGCTGAAACTTCGCTAACCGTTGATGGGGTACGTTTTGTTGTCGATTCTGGCAAAGTTAAGGAAATGAGTTATGATGCTACTTGTAAAGGGCAAAGATTAAAGGAATTTTGGGTATCAAAATCGTCAGCAGAACAACGTAAAGGACGCGCGGGCCGCACAGGACCTGGTGTAAGTCTTGTGAAATAACCTTTTGGCTATAGCATTTTCTACAAAAAGGAGACATAGTTCTCTAACCTGATTTTCGATTAAAGATGCTTTAGAAAACTTCATGGAATTCGAATATTAATCAAGAATATTTCTCTAACCTGTGTGACTATATTCTACATGCTATATACAATTTTGCTTTTTCCATAGGTTTGCTATCGCCTATTCTCAGAAAAACAATACTCTTCCTTTGAAGCATATCCGACACCAGAAATTTTTCGAGTGCCACTGGAAACAATACTTTTACAAATGGTTGCAATGGGTTTGCCTAATGTACGCACATTTCCTTTCATTGAATCACCAGAAGATGAGTGTATCGAGCAAGCCATATGGTCTTTAAAGCAACATGTAAGAAATTTTTAATTTACTAAAATAATCCAAATGCAGAGTTTTTTGCTTTAGAATGCGCTTTCGGTGGATGAAAAAATTACACCCTTAGGTAAATCACTTTCAAATTTACCAGTTGAAATAACAATAGGGAAAATGTTGCTCATGGGTTGTGTATTTCCTGATGTTGAGAAGATCTTGACGCTAGCTGCAACGATGAGCGTACAAAATCCATTCACAAATCGCGCCTACACGGATCGTAAATGTGAGGTATGTAATCAATTATGGGTCAAATAATTTTGAAATTGCTATTTGTATAAACCTTTGTACCGCAGCAAGAACGGGAAACTTTGCAATCCGATCAAGGTGATATATTAACGTTACTGCGGGCCTATCACGAGTGGCTACAACTTAAATGGAATAATGAAAATACGAGAAAGTGGTGTCACAAATTGGGTATCGAAGAACAACGGTGCGTACATATGTATAATTTAATTGTGATGGTCAGGTTTTTTTATATTTTCTCCATAAAAACGTCAGAGCTATGCGCAACCACGTGATGAAAAAAAGTTTTCAAACCAATTTTAATGTTATCTGACCCTGTACTTGAACCAGGGACCTTTCGGTATAATCAGCTAGCACACTACTACTATACCATGGCGTATAGTGAGTCTTTTAAGTCAAAACTAACAAGGAAAAGCTTTTGTGTTTATTATATATACATATATATTACTCTTTCGTTTATAGATTCTATGAAATCACCAAATTGCGGAATCAATTTCAAAATATTCTCGAAAGTTGTAATATGACCTGCAAAAATACGGATGATGCTCATCTAACAAGCGCCGAACGTGCACGACGCCACGGCGAGGTACGCCAACTAAAGGCCATCAAACGGAAACAAAAATATCAAGAACCACGTAAACGGAAAATACTTAAACATAGCGGCTATGGCGGCGATGATGGTGAATTCGATGATGCTGCTGTAGGCGATGATATTCGTGATGTTGATTTTCGCCTGCAACACGATACCGCTAAATTGGAGATACTTTTAAAATCATCTAAAACAGATAAATTACGTGACGTTTTATTGTTAAAATTAATCATTGTTAGTGGATTTTATCCACAAATTGCTATTGCAGATGAATTCAATTATTGCAAAAATGGCAGTCAGCAATTTTTTCATACATTCCTAAAACCGTTTATCTCCATGCATCCGAATGCATATTTTGCCAAATATTTTGATGTGCTTAAGCTGAGTGATAGCGATATATTAGATAAACCAAACTATTATACACCAAAACAATTGTTGAGTACAAAACATCAGGTGCTGTGCTATCAGTAAGTCAAAATTAATATACACACACACGTATTAGGGATGTTACGTAAGTTAGATAACTGGAACCGGAATCGAAAACGAATTTCCCAAATTTGCTTTTCTAGGAATTGGAAACGAAATCAGAAGTCAAAGCAGGGAACAAGGAGCAGGGATCGCAAATAATGATTATTTCTTTTCTTTACTCATTCTTGAGTTTTAAGGCGTCCTGAAATTTTACATTAAAAATTTAATTAAACACCCCACTTGCTCTGAAGTAACGGATTCAGATGTTGATTTTTAAAGTTTATTTCTTTCAAATCTATTTAAAAAAAATTGAAATGAAGAGTGTAGCTGGCCTTATGCTTAAGCTTTGCAGATCCAAATACCAGACACGATTGCAAACTTCTTGGCCTTAACTGGTTTCATTTCTTGAAAAAATCTATATAAATATAAATTAGACAGATCAAGAAAAAAAACTCGAGTCTTAGTTTAAAAAGGTGTTAAATATATAATTTTTTAACTATTTATTCATTTAATTGTTTTCTTTTGTAATTGTATCTTAAAGAAATTTGCTTGAGACAGCCAAGCCGTATTTGATGAATTGTATTCGGATGCCAGCAGCCCAAGCGTTGTTGCTATTCTCCTATGCAGTGGACACAAATGCATCTGTAACGCGTATAGTTTGTGATTCATGGTTATGTTTGGAATTTCCTATACCTCAAACTGGCTGTAAGCTGCTCTGTCGAGCAATCAAACTGCGTCGATTATGGGCCAAATTACTGTCACAAAAACTGATTGGTAAGTGAAAGTTTGATTTAATTACATATTTCGTAATTATTAGGGAATGACCCAGCCACAACCGAATATTTTTAAAGCCCAAAACAGCAAGCAGTGTTTTTATAAAAACGTTTTTTTGTCTGTAATCTAAAATGAGAAAAGTCCGAAGTTTGGCCCATATCACGGCAATTTGAGAAAATTTGGTATCGGATGAAGCCACACCCACTTTTGTATAAAAGTTTTTCTAAAGGTTCTTAGACGAATAAAGTTGCCAACATCTCTACTAAAAATAACTTTATATCAGTTCTGTTTTACTTCAAAAAAGCGTTCGAAGGAATATACATTTATGAAAATGGACTTGGCCCCGCCCTTTTTATAGTGGATCCACAAAACGGTTAATGCCATAGCTCGAACATAAATTGATTTTTCGTCACGAAGTTTGGTAAAAATATTGATTTTATATTCGTGCTAAAAATTAAGCAAATCGTATAACAACCAAACAAAAAATCAGTAGCTGATTTGTATAGAGGACGTAGTATTATCGAAACAGCTTTATGTTTGGCCAACAACTTTGGGTGTTGGCTGTAATATTTCTCATATTAAAACTTTACTAAATTAATTTTCATTAAAACTTAGATCTAAACAATAATGTGGAGAGTCAAAGCGTTAAAAAAGATATGAACGCTATCAAAGCTGCAGAAGCCGAACTATGGGAATCGCTCATCGATTTTATGAGCGCCAGTGTAAGCTATACCATAAAACGTTTGCTGCCAGCGGATATAAAGTCCCTTTACACACATCGGAAGCCAAGCAATTTTGATGATTTCAATATCAATCCATTTGCTGCCGACTATCCAATTGAACAAAATGAGGAAAAAGGTGGCATTAACGTTGCCGAAAACGTTGTTTATGGATGGTGAGTTAAACTAAAATGTCTGAATTTTCAAAGCTACATAATTTTCCTTTATTTGTGTGTGAAAAAAGTCTTCAAGAGGTACAATGGACATTAGCAATGGATGCAGAAATGCGACAAAATACTTGGCAGTGCAAGATTTGTGAAACTGAATTAGCATTGGATACAATCGAAATATTATTACATACAAAATGTAAGTGATAATGTAAAAATGCTTCACCTATATATATAAGAATAAATTCACTCGACATTTTTTTTGCAGCTTGCAGTTCTTCACATGAGTCTGCAATTAAAGTTTGCAAAAGTGATACGCCAACAACTAGCAGCGTCACTTCGACAACAAGTAAAAGTGGCAGTGCCTACGTTTGTGAAATATGTAAAAAGGAATTACATATGAGTAAAATAGATATTTTAAAACACAAAAAGTATTGTACTAAAGCGAATGACTAGTATTAAAAGTTAAACTATTCATAACGTTAATTTAGACATGTTTTTTTTATTTTTTTGTTTGCACAAAAAGTAGGAGGGTAAGACATAAAAAAAATTTTTATTTAGGACTCTCAGCACCAGAAAGGTCTTGCACAAAATTTACTTGCCTATATTTCAAATATCTCGCTTTCTTAGCATCTCGGTTTATAACTCCCGCTTCTTATTCTTCCTCCCTTACCTCCTCTAAATGATTTGAGACCTTCAGTGCATTTGCAATTTTAAGTTTTAAATATTTCGAGGAGCAATAATGGAATAAAATAAAACTAAAAATCGAAAAGATGTAAAAAAAAAAATAATATTGTTTAATGTAACACCAAACCTAATATTAAAAACTCTTCCGGATTTGGCTTTTGTAAAATCTTTCTGATAAAAAGAGCATTTTTTCAATTTAAATCAATTTTCATTATTTTCTCTTACGCCTCCTCCTATTTGTCTTACAAACAAATTTATCAAAATATCTGAACCAAATGAAATCGAGTTTCCAATATTTAACGAACTGAAACTTTGATAACTGTGGACGTGGACTTTTATTTAGCCCATACTTTGTCTAGTAAATGAAGCTGCATATAGACCTGTTGATGTCTCTAGACCAGTGGTGGCCAGAATTAAAATAGCAATGCACGCGTGCATATGCTACCTTTTGCTGCCGACGTCGATGCCATCACACGCATAGTATCAATCAAAGATCATCTTTGGTATCAATGAAGTCGTGTGGCGAAGTTCGGGAGAGTGGCCGATCAATCTTGCTTACTTTTATCAAGTAAGCATAGCGCTGAGCTCTCTCTGGCACACATACAAGCAAAATTGCGCATGTGGTCGTTTGGCCACCACTGCTCTAGACGCTTATAAGAGACAAACAAACACATTTCTTTTGATATATCGCATACATTATTCCACAATACTTGCTTTACGCCAAATGATTTTCGGTTTTGTTTTTGTATTTCTCATCATATGAGTAGCAATTTATAATATGTTTATGTACATAGGCATAGAGTTTGATTTTTTAACACTTAACTGTTAAATTAGTTAGATAAAATTGTGTGTGTATATCGACTATATGGAAGTATTTTACAAAATATGTATGATTTGGGTATGTTTTATATACTTAATGATTAATGCTTTCAGAATTTTACTGCAAGTCAATCAATTAATCTTACTTTAACAATTTTCGATATTACTTAAATAAAGCTTCTTCAATATTTTTAACTCGATTTTAAAGTATATAATGTTCATTTGTGCTACAGTAGTAGTATAAATAATATAAACGACTTTTGTATACACATTCACAGCTACTTAGTAATTCGCACTATCTCTATTGCCGGTTGGCTCTACTTCAGCAAGCGGGAACATAACGCTTGTTTCAAAAAATATCTCGAAAAACTTTATATTTTGAATTTATATCATCATATTTTAAATGTTGAGTAACCGATAGTTCTTCTATTTCAAAACAATACTTTGTTCTTCAGTTTGCCGAAAAGTTGTTTTTGAACCGATACCCGATATAGTACGAGATGCCACATAGCCGAAGATATATCGTCGTTGAAACTACAAACCCGCATATGGCATTTGTACCTTATTCACTTTAACTCCCAATTCCACAATCGGTGGACCCAGCCTTATTATAGGGGAAAAACTAATAGTCGAGTAAGTAGTTTTCAAAAGTAGTCGCATTAGTTGTCTTTATGCATAAGTGAGTGAGTTTTCGCGTCGTTTTCTCATCAGTGCGGATTCATTATCTAAAATAATGATAGTAAATATGTTCTTCATCTAGGCAAAATACGTGTCTTTGGACATTTCATTCCAATTTTTTGGGTCCCTTAAACCGCACTAGTACCGGAATTTGCATGTTATTTCTGGCACATATTATTCTTTTACATGTAGCTATTATTTTCAGTCTCTCACATGCTGAAACTTTTGAAATATCTGCGTAAGAAAACGGCATAACTATTCGCAATAATGTTTACTGAATTTCGCTGAAGTACGTGCATGTTACTATTGAAGGGTGGATGAGCACTTTCACCGTCGAAATATGCGGTTAAAATACAAACAGAAGAAAATAATATAATCATATGTGTAAAAAATACAAAAAAATTGAAAAAAAAACGTATATAATTTCATTAATACAAATAATATAGCTCTACGAAAAAAATTATATTAAATTTTACTAACTTTTAAGTCGATCTAAATAGTCAAGTTCTCCTGTATTTCCTCACTAACATATTAAGCAATATTAATAAAATGAACAGTTCATTGCTGTTTTTGTTTTGCCTTTAAACTCTTCAAACAAAAATGGGTATGATGAACGATGTTTTTGTAGTTGATTTGTTTTCTTTAGCTCAGTGTGCGTTATCAAATCTTGCGCCAATCTTTGGTACACGAGGCGTTCGTTTCTGCTGCTGAGAATTATAAAAAAAAAAGTTATGTTATTGAAATAAGAGATTTCAGCGTATAAATGGGAAATCCTGCGTATTTGTGTAAATAGATTACCTTTGTTATGTCCGAATTATTATCTGTTGCGACTTTGACTGGAGTTGTTGCGATTATTTGCTCTTGTTGTGCCAACACATTTGATGGTTCCGAAATAAATTGTAAGTTACCGAGCTGAAACATTAAAATATTATTACAAATCTTTGTCATATTAGGTTTGGTACATAATAATTATTAATACTTTAAGACTCAACATACTAAGATTAGAGAGCTAAATAAACTGATTATAAACTTCTAATAATTGAATCTATTGCAATACTGCAGAGTACTGTAGGTAAGAATATTGATAATATTTACATTTTGTTGCAAGTTTTCTATGTCGTTACATGTAGATATATTCATCGGTTGTACATTAGTTGTTTCACTTATCGAATTTTCTTGTTGCTGTGCTTTCGAAGCCGTCGATGTGTGTATTTGAGGATGCACTTGCAGTGGTATGAATGCACTTTTTGGGTATTCATTCGTTGTACGATGTGGTGAGTTATTTACGAAATGTGGCATCTACAATATAAACAAAAGCTATGTTTTATAGGAGGTATACGGTTGTTGAGGAATTAAAAAGAAAGTGTATTTTCGGCGGAGAAGCACTGACAGCACCTAGAATTTCAGGTCTATAATAAAAAACCCAATTCACCACTGAACCTGTCCATAAAATTGTTAAATGCATTAAAAATAAATTTTTCCAGTGGTGAATCACAATTTTTGGTTAGATAATCCGCAAGGCAGAACATTTCCGGTTAAGCTCAGAATCGGCCGGATAGCGTTTATATGAAACTTCTTCATCAATCCCGATTCTTTTCAAATCAACTAATAATAAAATCAGATAATTTACCAGAAACTGTGCTGGTTGTTGCTGCAATGGACGCGGTTGTTGTTGTTGCACTAGGAATTGTGGTGGCGGCAGCTGTTGCTGGACCGGATAAAAACCGCCCATATTGTTATTGTATGGTAACATTGGCATTACATTAACATTTCCGTAGTGTAAAAGCGCCGCCGGCTGTGTCTGTAAAGGTTGTTGTGGTTGGTGTAAAGCTAACGCTGAATGTAAAGGTGTATTCGTTGTTGGATAATGTTGTAGTGGCCGCATATTTTGTGGCTGCAGTTGCGCCTGTTGTGCATCACTACGCCAACTTGTCGGCGGTTGAGGTAGTGCTGATATTTTATTCGTAGCTACATTAACCTGGCCAAGGCCAAGTAAAGATTTTAAAACTTGAGTTTCGGCTTGACACTCATTGCTAGTCGATTCAGTTTGCTGTTGTTGTTGCATTATTTGTGTTTTCGGTCGTCTCCATGAAAGTGGTGCATCTGTTTGCGCTGACGATTGAGCTGCTCTATAGCTAGTTTTCTCTTTAATTTTTTCGTTACTTTTTACATCTCCTTTGATTTTGGATGTATTCACTGTTGTATTTAAACTATTGGCTGATGTGTGCTTCACTTTTGTTTCGGCGGCAGGCATCCAAAAGTCATCAATTGCACTAAAACTAGTACTATTGCCAGCGTTATTACTACCACCTTCTTGACGTTTGATAGGCGTTTCAACTGGCAACTCAGATGCAGGTACGGTATTTCTTGGTTTCTTTTGCTGTAAAATAACCACTTTCGAATTATTAATACTGTTTGATTCATTTAAATTAGATTGTTGTTGTTGTTCCACGTTACACAGTGAAATGCTGTTGCTATTTTTTTGCATAATTCTTTCATCGTTTATAAATTGATTTGACTTTGTTTCTTGCAATTCGTTTAGTTTGTTATCTGTAACAAAAATGCATAGAAAAATAAAAAAAAATGTCATCGAACAAATAAAATACAAGTTACATAACTACATATACTAATTACAACAATCTCGACGCCACCTACCTTGTGTGAAAATAAGTAGTAGGGACGTTTCTGGCACTTTGTAAACTCGCCCACCTGCAAGGCCATAAACATCGTTACCATTTGGTATATGCTTATCAAAGAGTACTTCATAAAAATTAGTCACAGCTTTCACGCATTCTAAACGTACAGGATTTGGATCGATAATTGGATAAACACCTATTACTGTTCCTTTTGCTCCCAAAGGCACCTTATTGAGAAATTGGGGAAGACAGTTAATAATACAGACAATTATAGCAGATTTATAAAAGCATTAAGTTGTCATTTCACATTCTTCATGCTGCTATGGTGAATAAAATTAAATACTGTCCAGGGTGCATTATTATATAGAGTATATAGCTATACCTGTCATTAAAATAACATACCATATAAGTTGACTTGACCACCACAACACGATCAAATAATTTAACAGACCGCTTTGGTTTATATATAGAGGGTAAGGTAACATCAGGTTTGAGTAACAGATGTGGCTTCACTTGTAATTTCACAGTCTTTACTGGTAAAGTCTTCAAAGATAACACAGAAAAGATGTTTCTAAATATTCCAACTTCATATGTATTTTTAAAGTACCAAATCTAACCTTTAATCGCTCTATAGCATCTAATACACCTTGCACAGCTTCTTTTTCCATACTATGCGAGCCACAGGAACGTCTATCAGCTTGCATATGATCCTGGTTTTTCAACCATGTAACAATTTCATCAACCTTACGTTCCCCAACTTCTTCAGGAAATAAATCTTGTTCAAAGCAAAACTCTGCACGTTCAGACGAACGACTTAAATAATCAAACACAATTGGAAATTTCTTATAATACTCGTGTATAAGCAAAATTGCTTTTGACGAGTAATACCAATGGCCATTTATACGGCGGCAGTAGCCAGCGCGTTCTTCTTGCTAAATAAATTTAAAATATTGCATGTAAGTTTTTTTCAACGTCCCTAAATATAATACAATTTTACCTGTTTGGGAAATTTTAATTGTAAACCAATATTAACTTTAGATAGATTTTCCGGCAATTCTTTACGTCTAGCGCCAGCAACAACTAAAACTGTGCCTGTTAAACGCCCAAGACACTTTAACTGCAAACCCATTGTAGTGGAAACTTCAAAAGCACTTATATAGTCTCGTTCCAATTGTTGTTGCAATATTCTTGCAGAAGAGAAATCTGGTTCTGGGAGCACAGTTATATTAACTAAAAATAAATGAAAATAGAAATTTTAGAACAATTAAATTGTACACTTGTGTTTATTTTCTTCTCATTTACCTTTCAGTCGACCACATTCATATACCAACAATGGATTAAGGACAGTTCCTTCACTTCCAAAGTATGGACTACCCAAAAAGAAAACTGTACTATCGGTTGGAAATAGATGCTCCACTTTTTTCGGTTGTACGACAGCATTTTTATGCACAGCGATTTCAGAAACCACACCCTATAATAAGAAAATAACACATTTGGTTGTGTTATATATGACTGCTATATTTATTCTAATATAAAACCAACCTGCGCAGGATAAGCCGTAACTGAGTAGCCCCAGGCATCATTAACTATTATTTTTCCTTGATTTCCACAAGTGTATGTTGAGCCGGCATGTATACGAACATGCACTAAGACATCGAAATCGTCAAACTCTATGCCCATGCGTGTTGTTAAACTAGAACAATTATGTAGTTACAGATAGCATCGAGATTCTTAGTAATTTTTAAGATTAATTTTTTCTTCGCAAGGACATTTATGTTGTTTTCATCTTATTTTTTACTTACTGTTCTTGGGCTGTTTTCATATGTATTTGATATAATCTCGGCTCCATATCTTTTATACCATCCGCATCTATGTATTTATCATTGTTTGATATACCAACGACTTTGGCTTTTATCAAATGTGGCCAACCAGTGTAAACAATCTGATTTAAAAACTTTTCAGCTACGCCATATACATCATCAAATCCTTCGCGACTGTGAGGTTTCAGTATAAGACTTTCATTACGACTTGGATGTTCGAAAACACGGACACGTGCAAATTTTAACTCAAACTGCGAAAAAGTATTTTTTACATACAATTGAACATAATTATACTAAGAAAAGTTTGCATAGTACGTACATCGTATTTTAAATGCTTCATTGTTGGGAAACCAGGAAAGAAAACTGTACGTGCAGCATTTGGTAGCTCTATACAAACACTCTTTTCGGACGGAATAGCAATTTCTTTAGACCAAATCTTTTCCTCAGTACAGAAAACATTATATAAAGCATTCATTGAGAATATGCCAGGTACAGATTCCTGTGATTCTGGGTTGTAATCATATTGCATCATGGGACCATGACGATTTCGTTTCAATTCAGCTGGTGTGAGATCATTTTCACAAGCTTTCATTGCATTGATTAAACGTTTCTATGAATATTTGAAATAATTAATATGTTAAGTATAGTGATAATTAAGTATATCATATTAATCACATCTTACTTCATCAATAAACGGAATTAAAACCACCGCTTCCCATTCCTGTTTTTTACCATTCAAATCTGTTTCAAAATCTTTGGGATAAAATTCAAGCAATTCACTTGATGCACTTGTCATTAAATCGCGATATGCTGCAGGCAACAAGTTTCTACTAGCGGCTGGTAGTACAGCCAAGAGCTATAAGAGTTTGATTTATGTATTTTTTTTTTACTTAGTACTTAGTTGAATAATTTACCTGTTCAAAAGGCAGGAACGGTTGACCTAAATTATATTTAATTTCATAATCTTTAAAATTTTGCAAATCACTGATGAATGGTGCATAGTGGTGTGGATAGTACCAATCCCACGACTGCACACCTCTATAATAGTAATCCAAAATCCATTGTAAAGCAGTGATATAACAAATTGCCTGTTCGCGTTTTGATTCGCTATATTCAATTTAAAAATTAATCAGTAAACATATCTTTAAGCGATCAGCTCGACCTACCTGTTCATATCGGTTTGATTTAGTTTATTTATGTAATAATTGCGTTTATAAGTCTCAAATTCATCTGTTATATGTTGTTCTTCATCGGATAAGTCTTCATTGTCATCTTCAAAACACTTTTAGGATATGATATATTAAGATCAGTTAACTTTCATAACAAGTATAACGCAAAGTTTGAGTTATTTTCAAGGCAAATATTATTTAAAGAAACCATACTTTTTACTACATTGGGGTTGTTTGTTAAAATTTAATAATTTTAAATACAAATAAATACTTATTCAAGAAATAATGAGTTATTCGACGGTTAAACTAATAACGATTTATTTATACTTTATTTTTTAAATAACCCATAAAAACATACTTTTATATTTTTTTTTCTTACCTGTCTACTGTTCTCTATTAAATCGGCGAGATCAGCATCTTGATTTGCGTTAGTTATCTCAGAAATATCAAAATCAAATGCTTCATCTATGCCATTTTTAGTTTGTTTACCTTCAAAATATTTCAAATCTGCATGGTTTTCTTGAAATATTTCAAATTCTACATCGGCAAGGGCAGCAAAATATTTTTCCAAACGTTCTAAATTTAGTTTTCCTTGTTCATTAATGTTACCTAAGGCGTGTAGTGAAATAAATAAATAAATAATTTTGTTGTTAATAAGCGCTATTTGGTTTTTACCTCCAAGTGTTGGATAAACCTTTATGTAATTTTTGTACAGCAATGGCAGGGCATTTGATGAAATGTGCATACATGGCAAATGTGGTATAAAATCATTTCCAACTAGAAATCCCATTAGTACCCAATCATCGATAAGATTTGCAATATCGAAAGTATCATCATTCTTTTTCAGCTCATCAAATTCCATTTCAAGATATTCGCGCAACAATCCCAAATGAAGCAGAAAGAATCGAGTTTCTTCAATTGAGGCTTTTTTAGCCTGGCGTCCAAATTTAACCTCTTCCCGCAATACAACAAAATGTAATTCATGCGTACATAAACCTAAAATTATTAAATCTGCATCTAGTCCATATAGGCAGTGACGCGTATTGGGATCATAGTCTTTTTGTGATTTGAGAAAACGTATGTAGTCCATTATTTTATGCTCTCCTTCGCCTGGTGCCTGCGTCATCAAAATACAAATTTTAAATATTTATATGCAAGAATTTTTTATATAAGCTTACATCATGGCCACTCAAGATGACTCGACACTTTTGCCATAATGGATCTGAACTAATTTTACTTTTGACAAAATAACGTAGTCCTTCATTTAAGCGTACCATAAATTCTGTACCCGGTGTAATGCAATTACTATCGAAGGGTTCATCTTCACGTACTTCACCCCGACTTTTAGCTTTTTCTTGTAGTAGTTCAGCATCCTTAGCTGAACGGAAGCGTCTGCTGCGTTGTTGATTCATTTTTGCGCGAGGTGCTACTCCATCAATTGCCATGAAAAATAGCTTCTGTGGCTTAATAAGGAAAAATAATTTATCAATATAATTGAAAATGTCCTTAAACATATTTTCTTCGGTTATAGTGAAGTGAAAGTTTGTATCATCTGGATGTGAACATGTATGAATGATTCCGTTCATATCTAGGTATAGATTATCAAATTGCGGTATCTAAAAATCAAGAAAAAATAGAAACGTCAATCTTAAATAGTAATATTAATTAATCGACACAACTTACAGATTGATCCCTCGCTAGCTCGCTTAAGCACGGATAACGTTCGCTGATGTAGCGGAAAAACTTTGGTACTCCCATATTGTTGCTCTATTTGATACAAGTAACAGCCTTTAATAATAAACATAAAAATATCGAAAATTTGTTCTATATTAAAATAAGCGAGCGATGTCCTTCACTTGTTTTGCTTTGAACAAAATCGGCAATACAGCTGACTTTTTTGCATGTGAATAGATGGGAACATACCAGCACTAGAATTATACAATTGCCAATATGTAAAGATGGCCAAACAGTTGACAAATTGAACTTAAATGTTTATCTTATTATTTTCCTACGTATTCGTGTCAATTTGCTGTTAAATTTTTTTGTCCACAGGCCGATTTTTCTGCACGGATTGTTGCAAAGGAAAGCAATGAAAACGAAAAATTTGGCAGTTTAATACAAAGTACCGTTCGTTTTAATGTCGACACATGTTTGCATTTGAAGAACACAGTGCAGGCAAAATAAAAGGTCCGTCTTTTTTTATATTTCTTTATTAATCAATTGTAAAGCATTGCCCTACCAGAAACGCTGATTTTTTTAACTAACACACTCACACTCAAAATTTCAGTGCTGACCATGTACTGACCAAAATAGTGACAATTAGGGGTCGCTGTTATCAGTGTGAGACGGATATGTTATGGCAAATGTAATTGTATGTGTGCTAGAATAGTTCGTCCAATTGAATCATATGGTCATTAGTGACTGTCATTTGACTATCAAATGATTATCAGTAGTGGTGCATTTTCAAAATTCCTAGAAAATTTTCAACCGGCACGCATTCTAAGCGAAAACTTTTAAAAATGCAGTGTTACGAGGTAAATTAAATGTTAATTGCTAGTAATATCATTTCTAACAAAAAATTATTTTCTAGGAGTGTTGGAGCAAGGTTCCCTGAACTTCGAGGAGGATATGCCGCAACCATTTCCAAAAGCCACCACCCCAACATACAACAAATATGGCGCACATTATGTACTTTACTTCTGAATTTGTGTAATGTTTAATGAACGTCCTTATATTAGTTAATTCTTAGAAGAAAACGTTTCAAATGTTGTGATGTAAAGAAATAAATTTTTCTCTATGCAAAAAACCATTAGTACTTTTTCACATTGGTCAGTAGTGACATTATTATGGTCAGCACTGGTGTAAACAGTGTTGTATCATTTATGACAGTAAATGACAGTCTTATAGACAGCGGTGATTAAATAAAACACGTGGGAAGGAACAGCACAGCTCTATGCTTAATTAAAAGGCGATTTCACTGTGTTAGAGTGAAATAAAAGCTCACACGTACACAGTTGTTTACATCAGCTTTGTGCAAGCCCCCTTGTATCCGTGATGTAAAGTTTGTATGGAGCGCTGACAATTAGACTGACAGTACTGAAGATCAGATGTTGTGTCAAATGACAGTCAGTGTTCTGGTAGGGTGGGTGATATTAATAAAAATGAGCAATTGCTTTTTCTCAAATTTTCAGAAATTTGACAAAAAAATTTTTGAAATTTAAACTAAAAGCAATTGCTCCCTTTTTTGTTAATAACACCCATTGTGACAGTTTTAAAAATACATTTCGGTCTTTGGTCTTGGCCATGGCATACTCATACAGGTAATATCGGCACTGTCAACTAAAAATCGCTTTCGCTAAAACGCCAAAACAGGCATTCGCAAATACAAGATATGGAAGCGCATGCTTTACAAAGTTTGATAGTTTAGAGAAAATGAATATGAAAAAAATCGAATCTAGCTGCTGAGTTTATACTACCTGTATACGTATGCCATGGTCTTGGGTGAGTAACCTCGTAAATAAATAGGAAATTATAGGAACTTGACAGTGAAGTGAGAAAAATGCATACATAGCTGATTCAGCAAGTAAGTTAGCACAGTTTAATCTTTACTTAGTTAACACGGCAAAAAAAATTATAGGCTTAGGGATAGTTATGGAGTTGATGAGCTTAAGTCCCTAGTGAAATAACGTCTCTGGTAAAATAACATAAGCACATAAAGGACTAACATCTTTACCGTTAAACTGTTGTATAATCCGACAAGAGGATTGTTCTAGTATTCAGTTCAGTAAGAACTGCACTCGTCATACCAAATCGCTACCACGACAGTCGGGCAGTACCGCAAGGGAGTACCGGAGCGTACCGGATTCGTATCCGGCCAAGGACTGTTATTTCGACAACACTCCCCAAAACCTTCGGTGAGTGATTTTTGTTGCAACAACAACAACTGCATAAGCAAACTGTGAAAAATTCCCCCCGAACAGTAATTTCTAAACATTGTTTAGCATGTTGCTGCTTTTTTCAACTGTTAACAACATACACAGTTAAAAGCTTCTTTTGATATTTTGTAAATTCACGATCAGCAGCTTTTTTATCTACGAAACCTTGCTGAATGATGGATATTTTCACATCAGAATTCTACAATATCCGCTCCAAGTTCAAAGTTTTTCATTGTCCAATTAACTATTTAGGACTACTTTCATAAAAGCTAAGTGTTTTTCTTCTGAGTATTTCATAATATCAGACTAGTTGGCAGGGCTGGCTGAAATTACCACAGGGTTGCAGCAACGATGTTCCACAAAAGGATGTCATATAAGAACACTGTTCCTAAGACTATACAATGCTGCCCAAAGTTACCAAGTAAAAAATTATTTGTCGAATTGCCAAGTTGAGTTAACTGGAGTTTAAGCAATCAGCCGGTATTTGAATCGCCAAGAGTTAATTTGTTTACTTTATTTGATTTTCGTGAATATGGCTCAAACTGTTACTGAAACCATACTGAGTGGAAAATCAGTTTATCTCAAGGACAACCCAGCCCAAAATTTTATTCAATAACGCCTTATTTCAAAATTTGTTTTAAGAACGCCCTAAACTGTCTTTCTGGAAGAAAGTTCAACATATATTTGGCTGAAATAGGATGTTTTCTGAAATAGATAGATATTCAAACGTGTTTTTATGTTTGAAAAATATCATGTGATAGGTTGAAAAGTATTTCAATAAGCTTTTTTTATTCAAACTATAAATTGTTCGTAAAGAATTGGAACATTTTTCAATTGAATAAATTATAATTTGATCTTAGAGCTTGAATATCTTTTTAAATATTTGATTGTACAAAAGAAGAAAGAATCAGCATAAAAATCTCTATAACGCCCGATTTTTTGGTAAATGCTCATATTTACCACTTCTTCCAGAACTTATACTTTCACATGAAAAATGTTTGGGCCTCTGAGAAAAAATTTTTTATGTGTTATAAAAAGTTCAGAAATGTGTTCAAAAACTTAATTTCATCAACTATTTACCGTATAACCTTTGGGTGAATGTATCGCATTTATTTCAAATTCCAGCACCGTGCTGTCAATACAATCCATAAAGTATACTGTGGACTTGTCATCCACAAGTGTGGATTTCAATTTCGGAATGTCAAAAAGTTTTGCTGTTTTCTTCGCTGTCTGCGTATTTTTTCCATTAATTAACTAGTAAAAAATTGCTATATACAATAAGAAAATAGTTTTTATTACTAATTTCGGCAAATATATAGTACTTCTACATATTCTACATTTTTTATGAGCAGCTGGAGTACGAGTATCGGAATTTTAAGACAAAACATGCTCCTTATCGAGCAACGCCTTCGGTGAACAACAGCGGAGGAGCAGCGCCCAAGCCCCACTTTTAACCCAACCCAAAAGAAAAATATTCTTGAAATTTCGTTCAAGGAAATAATGCTGCATTTCATATAAAAGAGAAACGGCCATAATCCCGTGAAAATAAAATATATGTTAAGTATAAAGTGCTATAGTAACTATAAATAAGAATAATAAGGGCTTATCGAATTTATAAAACTCACACAAACACAACAAAATGGACGCAGATAAGAATAGTCATGAAACAAAAGTCATCTATCATATTGATGATGAGACTACACCATATTTGGTGAAAATTCCAATACCCTCAGCGCAGGTAACATTAAAGGACTTCAAAATGGTGCTCAACAAACAAAATAACAATTATAAATATTTCTTTAAATCCATGGATGCCGATTTTGGGGTTGTAAAAGAAGAGATTGCCGACGATTCGACAATACTACCTTGTTTCAATGGACGTGTAGTTTCATGGCTTGTTTCGGCTGATGGCACAAATCAGTCTGATAACTGCTCGGAGTTGCAGGCTAGTGATTGTGATGTGCGTCCAAATATGCGAGGTGGGCAACAACAGAAAATAGTTGGCGGAAGCTGTGGAGTAGGCGGTGGTGGTGGCGGCATGATGGGAATAGGGATGTCGTCGATGGGTGGTGGCGGTGGTGGTGGTGGCGTAGGGATGGGTCTAACAAATACAGGTGTCATAACAAATCCAATGATGCAGCATCCTCTTACATATCAGTCTGCTTCTGTGCTATCTAGTGATTTGGATTCAACAAGTTTATTTGGTACTGAATCAGAAATAACATTGGATCGTGATATGACAGATTATAGTAGCGTGCAAAGGTTGCAGGTGCGTAAGAAACCACAACGTCGTAAAAAACGTGCACCCAGCATGTCACGCACATCTAGTTATTCATCGATAACTGATTCGACAATGTCGCTAAACATAATAACTGTTTCTATCAATATGGAAGCGGTTAATTTCCTTGGCATTTCAATTGTGGGTCAATCAAATCGTGGTGGTGATGGAGGAATTTACGTTGGAAGCATAATGAAAGGTGGTGCTGTAGCGCTAGATGGACGTATAGAACCTGGCGATATGATACTTCAAGTAAATGAAGTAAATTTCGAAAATATGACCAACGATGAGGCTGTGCGCGTACTGCGTGAGGTTGTACAAAAGCCTGGACCAATTAAATTGGTAGTAGCTAAATGTTGGGATCCAAATCCAAAAGGTTATTTCACCATACCACGAACTGAGCCGGTACGTCCAATCGATCCTGGCGCATGGGTGGCACACACTCAAGCATTGACTGCACACGATAGTATTATACCCGACATACCAGAACCGATTAAAGAGCGGCTCGATCAAAATAATTTAGAGGAGATTGTGAAGGCAATGACAAAACCTGATAGTGGTTTAGAAATAAGAGATCGTATGTGGCTTAAGATAACCATACCGAATGCATTTATTGGTGCTGATGCTGTAAATTGGGTACTTGAAAATGTGGAAGATGTACAAGATCGTCGCGAGGCACGTCGCATTGTGTCGGCAATGTTGCGTAATAATTATATTAAACACACTGTCAATAAGCTAACATTTTCTGAGCAATGTTATTATGTAGTTAATGATGATCGTAACATAAATTGTCGCTCCAACATTAGTCATGCAGATACGGAGAGTATTACCAGTGATATTGGCCCGCTGCCGAATCCTCCCATTTATATGCCATATTCAGCCACCTATAATCCCAGTCATGGTTATCAACCAATACAATATGGCTTAACAGAACGACACATCTCATCCGGTTCGAGTAGTTCAGATGTGTTGACGAGCAAGGATATATCGGCATCGCAAAGTGACATAACATCGGTTATACATCAGACCAACCAAATGACCATAGCTCATGGTTCAAACAAATCTTCCGGTTCATCGAATCGTGGCAATAACGAACAGGACGCCTCGGTTTTTAATTACGTACTGTAGAAATTGCAATAAGATTATGTTTATTCTTTTTATATAGTATAGTATACATACGAGTACATAATTACACTTAATTATATATACATACAATACATTACATGCAAACATACATAATTTTTGGATAAAATTTGGAGAATTTAGTAATCACAATAATAATAAAAATAAATTAATACAACATAATGATAATCTAAAAACAATAAAAAAAAATAAACAACATTGGTTTATCATTATTCCACTTTGCAAATGCTTACATGCATTTCTGTGGTAAATATGTTCACTCGGCATTATGAAGTTGATTTATTAGATTAATCTGATAATGAAGGCAAACTGAACCTACAAAAAAAAACAAAAAAAAAACATCATTAATTCAATTTAAACCATCATAAACTCAGCTTTTGCTGAAGGCACCTATCAATAAGTCTGCATTCATGAAACTGGGTGACGTCCATATTATAATTGAGAGCTGATAAGGTCTTAACCCGAGAGTATTTGCCTGGACAAGCTTCTCTACTTAATGGTACTAAACTGTCCCGATATATGAACGGAGTTTGGCTTCGTCAAATTTAGATTAAGTACCTTTGTCTGGTGCTTCATGAGTTACCCAAGTTATCTCGCATCTTAGTAAAATAATGGCGAAATATTCATGGCCAAATTATCTAGTTTGTTACTGTCTAGTCTCCGTATTTCATCTAATTTAGTTTTGCATATTTTCACAAAAAATTCAGTACTCTTCATTTCTTTTCCAATGATGGTCAGATGATAAGTTGTATAGCCTCAAAGACTGCCTGTGTTACTCATAGTCACTTAACGAGCTAAAGAGCTGAAAATGATCAATTTCAATGCACAAAGCCTTTAAAAAAAGGCTCTATATGTGATTGTTCCGAAATTTAAGTCATGCATTTTTGAAACCCGGTTTTCTTCATCCCATTGCAATGACTTGATGAAATAAAACTGCGCGGCAGCCAGAAAGGGCCATCTTCGTGTTGTTGCTATATTTGTCAAAAATAGTCTGCTTGTAGACCTTGCAAGATTCTCTTTGGCTGTCTATATAGACTTAATCGGTGAGTAAATTACTCAGGCTTTATGGAGATTCTCCAACCGCTGCTTTAAAACTTTTTCCCATCAATTCCTCATTACCAACATACTTCACAAACTCTTGTTATTCCCTCCTTGATTTATTCTTCGTGTAATCTCTAAAGAAATAGCTCCACTACAGTCACTACTTCATCACGAGTCATCATCAATGTAAACCCCTAACTAAATTTTTGCAACGTCGACTATGTATTCTTTGATAACTTTTCTAGTATATGTATATAACTATGTCTTAATGTTTCTAGTTGTCTGAGTATATCAGTGGGGCTGTTAAGCTTCTTCTAAAGGTGGTGCAGATGTTTATATACTTATGTATGTTAAAATAATAATAAAAATAACCTATTCAAGAGGTCTCGTTACGACGGAAGTCGGGCTGGCAACAGAAGGTGTTTGCACCAGAGTGTACCGGATCTTATGCTATGTATGGATGTGCTGGCTAGGCAGCCTGAAGCATTTTTATTATCAATAATCCGTTGTGGCCGTGAATTGGTCTGCCCGTAAGGAATGGAGGAGCTTTGAAATATATTCCAGGGACGGGGACTTTTATGCAGGGGGGGTAGTTAAATAACAGCCCTTGGTCGGGGAAACCCCGAGTCATTCCGGTACGTAGAACCGGCCGAGCCACCAGGGAAGCGCACAAACACAAAAACAGCGATGCGCCCACTGCCATCTCCACAACAGAAGCTCATGAGGCTATTCGGACATCTAAGAACACCAAATATATTGGCCCCGATGGCATTTCCATGCTGATGCTGAAACACCTCGGCGACGAAGGCATAAGATACCTTACACAAATTTGCAACCTTTCTCTTTCCACCTTTGTTATTCCTGAAAGATGGAGACAAGCAAAGGTGGTCCCACTACTAAAGCCTGGCAAGCCAGCTGCCGTTGGGGAGTCATATCGCCCGATATCTCTCCTCTCGCCAGTAGTGAAAGTGTTGGAATCCACCTTGTTGCCGTACTTCACCGCAAACCTGCGGCTCGCCGAACATCAGCATGGATTTCGCAAAAATCACAGCACCACCACCGCGCTGAACGCCATAACCACTCAGATAGGGGACGGACTAAACCAAAAGCGTCCAAACCACAGGACAGTGCTAGTTGCGCTTGACTTGGCCAAAGCTTTTGACACGGTCAACCATGTGCAACTAATGAGAGACCTTGAAGATTCGTCCCTTCCTCCCTGTCTTAAACGTTGGACTGCCAACTATTTGAGTGGTCGTCAATCGTCGGTTGAGTTCAGAGGCGCAAGATCAAAACCCAGAATAGTTAAACAAGGGGTGCCACAGGGTGGTGTCCTATCCCCGTTCCTGTTTAACTATTATATATCGAAACTTCCTGCCGGTACTGAGCTACGCGACGCCTATATGGTCGCCGGGGCTAGCTGACACACACTGGACGAGGCTACAGGTCTGCCAAAACACCGCCCTTCGTACCGCCACTGGGTGTCTTCTTATGTCTCCTGAGCATCACTTACATAATGAAGCGAAAATGCTCGCCGTTAAAGAGCATAGCGAGATGTTGACCAGGCAATTCCTGTTCAACTGTTGCAAACCGCAGCATCCGAACGGACGCCTGATCAACGAGGATCCGCCCCCCAGGAGCATAAGGAGCCATCTACGCAAACACTACGATGAGATCCGGCACCTGATTTCCACGCCGTTTGAGCCTAAGGTGCACCGGCAGGCCCTCACCCTCATCCACACAAATTCGGTAAATTCCTATGTTGGCTCTCTCCCGGTGAACGCCGTTCTTCAGGTAAGAACACCACCCATTGCCGAAGAGGAGCGCGAGCTGCCTAGGGAGACTAGGGTGATGCTGGCCCAACTCCGGTCTGGATACTGTAATAGGTTAAACTCTTACCTATCCAGACTGAACCCCGACTTGCCTAATGTCTGTCCGGCATGCGGCTTGTCCCCCCATACTACTAACCATCTTTTTGTCTGCTCATCCGAGCCTACTCTTCTAACACCCATATCCCTCTGGTCCTCCCCTGTTGAAGCCGCTAGGTTTTTAGGACTTCCGTTAGAAGAGTTCGATGACAATATTGGGTAAGGTTGATACTGACTACCTAGGCAGGGCAACGTAGTGTTACAACAACAACAACAACACGGGGACTTTTATTCCTTTTAAAATAAAAGTCCAAAGAAAAAAGTTATTTCAGGACTGTTATTCTTACCCGGACAAAAATAATCGGACAACTCGGACTTTTACTTTTTCTCGCCAGCAATAAAAGTTATCTTTGTCCTTTTATTTTTTAAGGACAGAATAAAAGTCCGAGCCAAAATCTACCAACTCGCCAATCTAAATTTAATGAATTTCTTATCATATGAAAGAGGATTGACGGTTTAATAGAAGGCTCTTGTGTTCCTAATTCCAACCAGGGGCCGCAACCATTAACACTAGTTAAGCGAGCACCAAGCTTGTAACTAGGCTGTAAAGAGCCATCGGCCCCTCTCAGGAATACCCCTCTCTGCTTCATACCAATACATACGCCCATTTATGTACGCACACCACTAATTTGTTGATCAATTTATTTATTTAATTTTCTCTGTTAAGTTAACTAATTAACAACTTCTCTAATATGCTTTGCCGAGAGATCGGACTAGTCAAATACGTTACTCAAAAACTAAAGTTAATGTTGATCAAGCATAGCTGTAACTTAACTGCGTTCATTTTAAAAGGAGAGCTTGAGAGCATCAGTCGTGACGGGAGTCTGAACAGACGTACTTATTTTGTGATTTCCTAATTGAATGTGGCTGTGTGCGGCTGTTGGTGCTTCTTTGAAAAAATGAAAATTAAGTTCGATGTGATATTAGTGTTGGCACTCGCGTATGTGCGTATTTGTGTTGCTAGAATACGTCCCAGTAATGCTTTGTCTGTAATGGATGGAGAGGGTTTCACAGCCTATTTGCAGTTACCAAACTACCATATCAAACCGGTCCAGAATTGTTGGTTCAAATTTAAAGGTAAACGAAGAGAGGCGTAAGAAAAAGGGTATTGTATTCCAGCAAGTGGTAAGTCGAACTAATTCCAAATAGAGCTGCCATCCGGATAAGGGATTGAGATAAATTCCCTAGAACAGGAGTTGAATCTTTATTCTCAATAGAGCACTTTGCCAAATGGGATGCTATAAATAAAGAGAGTACCACTGGCATCTGACAGTAGGGCTGCGTTAAGCAGTACAAATGATAGGGATAGTTTTAAAAGGTAATAATAGAAATCATCACAGCTCAATGTACATTCAGCGTAGGTATTACGCCGCAGAGAGTACTTCTTCTAACGCGGTGACATTTCTATAAATTATAGCTGTGTTCGGTGGCAAAAAATTTTATAAAATTTTTACTGTGAAAGTGTTCGGTGGCGGAAAACACTTGCAGCGAGAGAGCGCATTTTGACATTTCATTGACAGAGAGAGCTGCAAGTATTTACTGAGGATTTTTGGCTCCGTAAAAGTTGAAAGTGAAAACAGATGATCGTAACAAGGGAAAGCAACAACAAAAATTTAAAAATTTGAATTTTCAACCAATCAAAATGGCAACAGCTGTTTTGGCTGCAAGTTTCTACTGACTCCTGTTCGGTCACAAACTTTTACTTTTTGCGTTTCGAGAGAGTTTTACGCCATTCTCTCTTTACCTACACTTTTTGCAAGTTTTGCCACCGAACACAACATTTTTGACAATTTCATATTTTGGGCGCTTTTATTTCTCGGTACGACTTGCAAATGGAACTCCATTTCACACACACAGGTAGTGAGAAAATTGAAATCGATTTAAATGCTACTGAGGCGTTAAAAACGGAGCGTGGTGAAGAAGTGTTGCCCTTTTCCATGGACGTATGCGGAATAAGAGTTCGTAACATATCCTATAAGTCCGCTGGAGTTTGGAGTTTATATGCTAAATCTGGATTTGGTAACCATTACGAAGATCAAATACGAATATCAATCACTTGGATGCATACTAATAAATATTTGAATACCAGTCTACAAATGACGATTGGCGATGGAGCCATTTCGTGCCGCTTACCACCCAAGTCCGACACAAAGCAATGTAAGATCATCGATCAGTATACTAAAAAGATTTGGAATGCATGCAATATCTCTACATATATACGGCCAAATCAGACATTCGATTGTTATACAAATAATTCGGGTTCTATGACCCAGACTCATGAACATATTAAAATTGAGATAAAGAATAGCAGTTTGTATGCAATAGCCAATGTGAAGGAAAGTGCTCAAAGTATTGTGATGCGTTGTCAGTTCAGTAGCGCCTTACAGGATTGTCATGCGGAAACGCCAGGACGGCAGCAGGATTTCTTGATCCGTGAGGGATTATTTGATGGACGTTATTCGGCTTATGATACATTGTGAGTAATGCAATTTTTTTTTTACATTTTTTAATCTTTGTTCCTAAAAGCTTAGTCGACGTCGGTTAGAGCAAAACATTGGACCAATAAAGAAGTACAAAAACCCTATAACAACTGGTTATCCAATTAACTACAATTTCCTAGATGCTCTTGAAGAAAAGTTTTCCAAAAGTTCTATTCGTCTTTTTTCATTGGACTTCTTTGAAGGAAGATCCCATAGTCACTTGGCCCACAACTACTTTTCCAAATCTGCGAGGTCCATCTAGGTGGATGCTCCATAGGATATCACTTTGACACATTCAGCCCCTTACAATGTCTAATATGGTTCGATGTTTGATAGCTGAAGTTGTTCAGCTGCTATTTCACTGCCTTAAGTTGGCCTTAAGGTGGTCCCGAATCCTTTTATGCTACTATTCTCAAAAAAGACTTCATAACCTTTAGATCAATTGATGAGAAAGGATGAATTAGCTCCCAGGCTGACCAAACAAGATCAGTGATCATTTGAGACAAAACTTTTCTTATCGACACTTAAATACGGAAGCAGAGCAAGCATGAGACCGCACATAGTTTCAAAAAGGGGTTTAACTTTGAGCTCTCAAAAAAAAAAAAACGCTGCAAGGCTCTTTCGTCTTGAGCTTGAGTTTATTGTGTCCCCACACCCTCGCCACTTAACTTTGTACCTTGAGCTTATTCAGATCATACGAATAAATTTCCTTCCAACCTTTTCAGATATTCAACGAACCGTTGTGCTTTGGAGTTACCAAAACCTTTAACGGACTCCGAATTGGGCTTATGGCGTATTTACAATACAGAAACCACACCTCCCACGGGCTGTTTGTTCTACATTGGCAAGTCTAAAGATGAAATAATATCCAATGAACTCATACCCTTAAATGAAACAAAACAAATGCGCAAGTATGATACCGATACGAGCATAGAGCAGTTTATATGTGAGGTACCGTTCATCATCGATGATTGCTATCTACGCGATCCAAATAATACGGTCTACTTTTCGGATCCAATACGTTTTGAGCGCACGCGTACATATGGCCAGTGTCATTTCGTGCATATACCAGTATTGGCGGGCAATTGGTCCTGTGGCGCACGGGGACATGACTTTTCCAAAGAGGTTCTGCAAAATTTTGAGGTTTGATGAGATCACTCTAAGTTTGTTTGAAATTTAAATTTAAGATATTTTTATTTGTTTTTGTTTTGATTTTAGGTCATTGTAAAACCAAAAATTGGTGAAGTGCTCAACAAATCGGTGAAACTTAAACGCGGAAAAACAGCAGAATTGCGGTGTCAGAGTGCTTTCGAAGAACCGCTATCCCACTGTGCATTCATAGATCCACAAGGGAGGGTTTATTTGGTGGGAACAATAAATAGCATCAAAACTAAAGGGTAATGTACATATCTGAAAATGTGCCCTGGTCTAAACCTAAGTAGAGTTGTCTATTGTAGCCAGGGCCTTTTTATACAGGAAATATCGGTATTAGATTGTTAAGGGTTAAGAGAGCAATAACAACGCAAAAAAACAAAAAAAAAAACATTTATTGGAAAACCAAAATGGCGCTTTCTTTCTATTTTTAAAACTTCTAAGTAATATTTGAAAAAATTTAAGACAAGAAAAAAAGCGACATTTTAGTTTTTAAATATGTTATACTAAAACAATTTTGTGTTTCAAAACACTAATTTTCCCAGTTTAAAATTTTATCTTGATGAAAAATATATTCAGTGCAATATAAAAGTTTTACAGTGTACATATGTACATATGTATTAGATAGATGTTACTATTTTTTTTCACAACACTTGCCCTTTTAAGTATTTTCTCAGTTAAAAACTTTATTTTTATAAAAAAAAATTTTCTGTGTAACATAAATTTTTTACAGTGTATACATATGAAATAGACCTTTTAAAATATTTTTTTTTGAGCGCTTGGCCCTTGAACTTTAAGTATGTAGAATTTTTTTCGTAAAAAAAATTTTCCTGTGTAACATAAAACTTTTACAGTGTATATGTATGTACATACATACATATACATATATTAAAAAGACTTTACTAAAATTTTTTTTTAAAACACTTGGCTTTTTATGTATTTTCTCAGTTAAAAACTTTATTTTTATGAAAAAAAAAATTTTCAGTGTAATATACATTTTTTACAGTGTATACATATGAAATAGACCTTTTAAAAAAATTTATTTTGAGCGCTTGGCCCTTGAACTTTAAGTATGTAGAATTTTTTTAGTAAAAAAATTTTTCAGTGTACCATACAACTTTTACAGTGTATATGTACATATGTATTAAATAGACTTTACTAAAATTTTTTTTTCAAAACACTTGGCCTTTTAAGTATTTTCTCAATTAAAAACTTTATTTTTATAAAAAAAATTTTCAGTGTAACAAACATTTTTTACAGTGTATACATATGAAATAGACCTTTTTAATTTAATTTTTTTTTGAGCGCTTTGCCCTTGAACTTTAAGTTTGCAGTGTTTTTTTAGTTAAAAACTTTATTTTTATGCAAGAAAAATTTTCAGTATATGATACAATTTTTACAGTGTATATATTCGAATGCTGATTTAAATGCCTTTCTAACGGTTTGACGTTGGTTGAGCCGTTCTGTAGTAATTAAAACTTATAAGTTTGAAATTTTATCAAAATCTAAGGTGATCGGGCTCATAACTTATTTGATTATTCCGAGAAGTGAGAAGTCCTAAATGTTTAATGATTTATAAAAAAATGTATTTTTTCGCTACAAAATTCATTTAATTTGTTATTCAAATAATCGTTTTCCATATTTTCTACAGTCATGTGAAATATTATGGACGCGGTTTACTCTGGGGTGAATGCGGCATACAAATAAGTGAAGCAAGAAGTGATGATTTTGGTATTTGGAAATGTCAATTTGTCACCCACACAGACAAACGTACATCAATATTTGAACTGCGTTTACGCGAAATCGGTAGGCGGCCACACAAAAGAACACTTTAAGGTTTTTTTTCAAAAATGAATACAAAATTTATTGCTTTTACTTGATGTATTTCCTACTATTTAGTGGTTTTCTTATTATTTTTTTTTCCATTAGTAATTCCGGCAGCTTCACTCGGCCTATGCATCGGAATATCGATAATTATTTTGCTACTCTTGGGTTTGCTCTTAGCCACAGTATTCTACAGACGACGCAATCGTACAGCGCAACATAATTTTATCTCGACGGATGTTTTAGATATGACGTCACGTAACTCATTGGCAAGAGCGTCTTTGGAAAATTTAGAAGAGCCAGTTGTAGAGAGCAAAGTAGAGAGATTTTAATGCATGAATATGTTGTTGGGTTATCTTTTTTGGTTGAGCTAAAATATATATTTAAGATTTGAATAAGTTCTATTAATATCTTGTAAGTATATACATATGTATGTAAGTACTTATATATAAGTTAAAGTGTTCCTGTGTCTTATTAAAAATATATGTATTTATCAGACCTGATAAGTAATGATTAATAATCGTAATGATTACTTGACTTGATTGATTATTTGTCTGAGAATCCATTAAAAAATTGATTACCATTACTGTTAACTTTTAATTATTATTTTTCAATTAATTAAAAAATAATAAATAAAAATCACAATTTTTCGTGATTATGAAAAAACAATAAAAAAAATTAAAAAAAATAAACAAGAGCAACAAAAAAATTTTTTATTTTGACAATTTTTGGGTTTTCTCTTTTTTTATCTTTCTTGAAAACAATTAAAATAATCATTACCTTATAAAAAATCCGTCTAATGAATTGATTACTAATTACTAATCAAATTTAACCGGTTTGGTATTTATGTATGTATGTATTAAAAAATAATAAATCAAAATCACAATTTTTCGCGATTATGCAAAAATAATAAAAAAAAAATTAAAAGCAAACAGAAAACGTTTTTAGATAATTTTTAATCAAATTTTTTTTTTTTTTTTCTTATATTCTTTATTTTATTTTTTTCGTTTTTTTGATTTTTCTTACAATTATTTTTTTTTTATTTTTTTAATCCTAACCAATTTATATATTTCTTGAAAACAATTACAAAAATCATTATCAATTAAAAAATCCGTCTAATCAATTGATTACTAATCAAATTTAACAGGTTTAATTTTTATGTACATATGTATGTATGTATGTATAAAAATAAATAAATGTATGTGTCGTCTTTGATTCTGTCTTAGTTTCCCTACAGCCACTGTCTGATTGATGCCTAATTTCTGGCCGATGCTGATGCCGATACCAATTACCGATTCTTTGACAAACTACCTCTATAAAAAAAAGATGGATACCCATCTGTAGATACCCCCTAGAACTATTTTAACACCCAAACAGCAACCACTGAAAATAAATTCAGCCCTTCTCTTTGATATAAAATACATAATACGTTATTTATTATCTACGTTTCAAATTCGCTCTCCAAATCAAAAGTTGTTGTGATAAGATCTAACGGTGACTGATCACAAGCGGCATAAGTTGCAGCACAATCTCCACCATTTCGGCCAATGCGCTCCGCACGTCCATAATCCTCATTGCTGGGATAAACCAAATCATCATGCGAGCGCGAGGGCCTAAAATGCAAAAACTTAAATAGAAACTAGAATAAATTTGAAACTTAATTACCTACGTCAAAATGATATGAAATATCTCTGCTAAAATCCCACTTTCATAGTGCAACGGCACAATCGCGTGCTCACAAATGCTGCGCAGCATGCACACACGCCCCGATAAACCTTTTCTGCTTACAAAAATGATGAACAAATTAATGAAAGAACAAATTTCATATTTCATTTAGAATTCCACAGACTCACCTATCCATTAGCGTTTCCATACTTTTGTAGATGATCCAACGATATGCCGATGCCGTTTTCTGTTTACTCGACCAATTAGCATCAAAGCTCTCGGCATTGTGCGCATGCGTAACTGTGTTGTTGTAATCATTGTTGTCAATGCTACGACGCGCTATTGGTTGTGGTTTGATGTATTGTGGTCGCATTTCTGCCGCTTTAGTTGGTAGAAAATATTCGGCTTTTAAAACATAACCCGATGTAACCGATTCATAGGTTAAATCTTCAACTGGGATACCAATACCGGCAATGTACTGTTTGATAAAGAAAAAGTGATAAGTTTTAGTATAAATAATAGGTTGAGAATATGACAATAAAGAATGTGAGTAATGAGTTCAGAAAACAGAAAAAGTGGTACGACCTCCCCTGCCTTGGTGTCCACCTATTACCCACTTGCTCTGACTACGCCGTGGGTCGCTACCGTTGTGCTTTTAGAGTGCTCGGGGCTCGATCTGCGAAGTTCAGGCAGTTGCACTTCCGCCCTCTATTTCGATAGCTAATTTTTAGTGAGAAAATATGGGGATCCTGGTGTCCATTGAGAGAGCTCAAACTTTCTGGCCCCAAGAAACGCCGTCCCTGTCGCAGCAAGACCAGACCACAAGAAACCAGTGACAAAGGTAATCATTCACGCAACGACAACCCGTGTCTAACCCGATATTCCGGCCCAAATACAGACTCGCTCCCTCTAACATTGGAGCTGATCATCGCCTCACTGCCACCTGTCGCCTTTATTTCGATACCACCTCTCAGCCAGTTGTTCAACCGTTTCTTCCCACCTATGCTAACCGCTCCTGACTTCCACGTTTGTCGGTTATGCTCTCAGTTGTTTAGCGCCTCTCACCGTAAGCTATTGCTTCTCAATCTTAACTACTCCATCTCTGCTTATAGCCTCCTCACACTCTGCTGATGTCAAGCGAAGCCTCATGGTGTACGTTTGTTCGATTTCGAAGAGCACAAAAAGCTATCATTAAGTCTTCATCCAAAAATATCAGCCTTTGCAATGCCACTTCATTAATTCGAACTCCGTTGACGAACGAAAGGTCCTCAAATTAATGTACCATATCCAGCTGTCTCCTTATTAAAAGAACAGAAACGAATCACGACTTGATCAACAGTCGGCATGCTTCAATCCGATGATCACTTCTTTCGAATCGAATTACGGAGTAGGCGGTAAGTTCGTGCTTAATGCACAGCACTGGTTTATTATAATGTAATGTAATGTAATGTAATGTAATTTTTCCCTCTCCTCTTTATAAATTTTTTTCTCTCTTTTCCTCTTAATTTGCCTACTGTAAACATTTCATAAAGATCGTTTGAGTACTTTGGACGCCCATAAAAGACACACCTGAATTTATCTTCATAAGATAGCACTTACTTTCGTTGTTGTTGTAGCTGTATTTCGTCCTCCCTAGTCAACATGTCTACTACTTTGAAATTTCCTTGTTCACGATTACTTACTTGCAGCCGAGTTGGCGATGTGGGCGGATATATTAAAGTTCTACCCGTCCTGTGCGCAAAGGATCGCTTGTATAAGTTCGTTGAGTGCACGTGGTTTGAAAACAACAAAACTGTGTAAAGCACCAGAGAAATGTGAATGAAGTACATCTTTACAGGTTGAGTTAAAAAGTTGAATTGAATTGCAGCGAAAACGTTTTGCTGCATGTTTCAGTGGTCGGTTGCCGTTAACTGATCCAAAATTATAATTTAAGTCAAACAATCAAATGATTGACAGGTCGCACTTAGTTGTGAAAAGAATTGTTCTGTATGTACTCGTAGTATGAATGTATAAATCTGTGTCAGATTGGTTCTCAAGCAGTTCAAGTGACTCAGACCAAGTGAAAGGCATTAGGAGAAAGCTCTTTTTATATATTCAAAAGTTGTACTTAAAATCAAGAAATCAAACCGATTTCAAATTGCCGGTTTGCTTTAAGCTTTGGAAAGTATTTCTGGTTCCATTGTCTTTGTCTAAGCTTTAGAGAAGGCGAGTTGTTTTTTAAGTTATTATTATTTTTTATTTTATTTTATTATTTGGCTCAGGTGCTATGTGACCGTTTTGCTCAAATTCTATTTATTCATTTGGCTCAGGTTCCGACGACCATGTTTGCCTAAATGTTCAAAATTGTTCTTTGGAGAACGAGAGGGTATGTATGTATTATTGGTGGCGAGCACTGTTGGCTCTGAGGCATGGCGCGATTGGCTTCCTCATTTTCGATTGGAAAAACCACACTTTGGCTTTCCAAAACATAAACTATATCTTCGAAATATTTTATAAGCTGATTGCGAATTACAATATCATGCAATGCAAATAAAATAAACGAATGAAATAACCGTAGCTTATGTATGTATGTCGCTTAAACATTCTTCTTTTTTTCGGTGTGTTTTTAATTTTCGGTTTTGTAAAGCTTTCGGAGAGCTTTGTTTCGTTCTTCAAAATAAATTTCGCTTTTCATCCGGCTTTGCTCGTGGTTCTCTAAAATTTGTTTCGTTCACACTTTCGCCCTGGTTTTAGTTTTGTCGGCATTTTAGTCCCGATTTTGATTGCAATTGTTAACATTTTTTTTGGTTCTGATACTTCGGTTCCAGGTTTTTTTTTTTGTTTTTCACAGCTAATTTTGGGTTTGAAAGAAATTTATTTCTCGGGTTTGGATTCTTTCTTGTTCTTGAAAATGAACTTCATTTTCGGGTTAAGTAAAAATTAGTCATTAAGGATAGTTTAATGGGACTGATAATCTCCATAGTTTGTGCAATCCCGAGATCTTGCGACCCTTTGATTTGAGCAGAGGGAAACGATTAAAATTTGTACAGGCAAACATGTACACATACACGTTTGACCATCGACCCAACATCCGAAGTCTCTATGCCGATAATCTAACACTTCCCAGACTCTTGACCTTTTTGAGCAGAAATATTGTTATTCAAACTTTGTCCGCGGAGTTGTTGGAGAGTGGATCACTTCATTTTGGATGCACAGCAACTTTTTTGAATAATGAACCCATTCTTCTTCTTCGGTAACAATGTCTAAACATCAGCTCGTCATATGCTCATTACAGAAGAGTGAAAATACTAGTGATCCCTATTTCAAACCAACCCACGAAAGTCCGTAGTTAATTGGGTCATCCAGTTCTCGTTCCACTGCTCTTCATCTTTGTGGATGTAGCAACTTCGAGTAAATTTGTATTGTTTACTTGGTTTGGTTTTTTTAAAACGATTTAATACACGAACTACATATGTACATATACATACATATATGTATGTGAATATATATCTACTTATGAAGATGGCTGTGTGATAACGTGCGGTTACTTCCCACCATATACAAACTTACATATGTGTAAATATTTAAAGGCACTTTGTCGTTGAGCTCGCTTGTTGTTAACTTTCTTAAATCTGATGTATGAGGTATGCAACATGTGCGTCATGTGCCACAGTGGCATCCTCCGCACTCGATTTTTTTCTGCGCCCTGCTGCATACAACAAAGGACCGACTTGATTCAATTGCGTTTTTTCTTGTTGAGTGTGGGAGTATGTGTTTAGAGATGTATGTGTGATCCCAGCGAGCATTTAGAGGATTACAAAACCATTGGGTAAGTTTAACTGATTTTCTGGACGATAGCGGAATGCGAGGTATATATAATAATTTTCACTTAGAGATCGATTTGAAAGCTTAGTTCATGTTTGTAGAGTGCTCATAGGTTCTCGTGATCCTCGAAACCTTTATCAAATACGCCTTAGGAAGAGCAGTTTTCGCATTAGAAAGATCCGCTGTTGGCTGCATTTCTCTCTCCGCACATCGTCAAATTTAACACTCTGTCGAAATCTTCATCAATTAAATAAATCGAGGAGAAGTGGAAAGACAACCTTTAAAAATGTTGATTGGGTAAATGGCAAATGTTAAACAGATAATACATTGACTCGCTAAGGCAGGCGGTTGACTTGCTTAGTGCTTCCACAATGGATGTGTACGCTTTTCACTTCACTTCGTTTCGTTTCGGCTTAGTCGGTGCATTTGCCGCAAATGCTTTGGGATTATGCGAGTAGAGTGCAGCTAATAAAATATGCAAAGTTTACACATTTTCTTAGTGTGTCATAAGAAATTCATAGCAGTGAGCACATACAGACATACATACATACATACTTATTAATTTGTATGTATTTGTGCTGACGTAGTGACTAAGTCATACATCAAGTCAGTAGATTTGAAAAAATTGGAAAAAAATCTCAGATTTGAACGTGATGAGTCAGCTGCTCGGTTATAAAGGTGATTCGTTGGAGAAAGAGAGAGAAATACAGTTATGGGACGGTAGGCGGAAGTAAGCTAAAGAAAGTCAAACGTGATGTGCTCGCTGCGTAGGTATATATTAGTTGAGATAACCGATGTAGTTTGTGTATTCTAAATATTTAAACAAGACATATGCTCCAGTTACTAAACATTGTAAAACTCATTTATGAAGTTTGATGATAGTTTCGCTCACCTTAACTTCTTCCTCGTTTTCTTATTCTCTTCACCTCTCTTGACTATTCACATTTTTTTACTTTTCACCTGCGCGAATATTAATTTATTGCACTAAAATAAGTAAATAAATTTGACAACAAAAAAATTGCTAGGTTATGGATATGTTATGGTTATAACTATGGCGTTATGGTATGACGCCACTAATGGATTACAATAATTTGCTTAAGGTTGGCTAGACAAGCTATTTTTTATAGAGATGAACACGTCGGAGCATTTACTTTTAGACAAGCTGTCAAACGATCAGCTGTTCGACATTTGACAGAACTTTTTATTAAATTGTATGCGGACATATAATGAAAGAATCGAAATCGTAATGAATTAAGTGGGTGGCCTGCATAGAATGCCAATTACAATTTCAGCAACGTGTACCTAATTGTAATAAGCATCCGAACATTGTTCGGACATAGATTACTTATTCCATTACTAGTAATGCGGTATGTAATCAGCTTTGTCCACAAAGCGGCCATGCTTACGGGAAAGTAATAAAGATTGCAACTGATTCTTGAAGGTAAACTGTTGCAAAGTATTGGAGAAGTGCTGCATTCCGTATTGCGGATTTTCGCCGCTGGGTAAGGTTAGCATTTTTACTGGGTTCGGTGACACAAAGCATTTGCAGTGAGAGAGCGCAACTTGACATTTCATTTGGAGAGAGAGAGTTGCAAGTTTTCATAGGAAAGCAGCAACAAAAAATTAAAAATTTGAAATATTAAAAAATCAAAACAGCAACAGCTGTTTTGCTGCAAGTTTTCATTGATTCCTGTGGAAACTTTTTAAGTTTTACGTTTCGAGAGAGTTTTATGTTATTCTCACTTTACTGACACTTCTTTCCAAAGTTTTGTCACTGAACACAGTTACTATCTTTCCCATGTCACGATCTTACAATTTTTACGGAGTGAAATTCCCACAGTATAAATTTGTAGCTCTCTATGTAAATGAAATGTCAAAATGCGCTCTCTCGCTGCTAGTGTTTTGTGTAAGCAATCATTTTCTCAGTAAAAATTTGATATTATTTTTTTTTTTTTTTATATTCATACATAACTATGGTCTCAAATTAGAGTCCGATTTTTCACATTTTAAAGAAATACATCCCATACACCGCCCTGTAGCCCTCCCATCTGATAACTTTATACTCTCCTTGTTGGCTTCAGAGGAATATAAATATTCATTCAAAACCATTCAATATCATGCCGCCGTACAAAAACGTTTGTTCTTGACTAAATACCCCACTATACATCTTGCAGATAAATACACGGATAGTGTTTTTGCTTTTCCCGTTTAAGTTGTTTTTGTTTTTACACTTGCTTGCAGGTTGTTGACAATTGAGCACAACGCTGTTAAATGCCCTCATTATCGCGTTTGGCGTTAACTATGGTAATGACAGTGATGGCTTCGCTTGGTCATGCTGCCATTCTCAAGCTCGATGCATACAACAACAACTAAATTGCATAGCACTATATTCATGTTTTTTGTTAAACTTTTGTGTATGTAGCTCGCAGTAAAGTTGAATGAAAGTTGAAAGTTGATGCCACCAACTAGCTTGATGGCACTTCACACGCCACTAAGGCAGGGCCAAAAGCCATCTTAAACGCCACTTGCTGCATACGAAAGTGTAGCGAATGAAATGAGTATGTGAAGTGAGTTGGTGGCGATTGCCACGCGCTTTTGCATAATTTGCGCAATTTTGCATAAAGCATGAATGCAAAGTGCACATCGGTAGGAAAAGTAATAGTAACAGTGGAAGAAGCAGCAGCAGCTATAGTGCTCCTAGGGATGCTAAGCACCAAGTAACCGGAGACTAAAAACAGGATTCTTAAAAATAATACATTGTTGTTGTTGTCTTACTAAACCGGAAAGAGACAAACTGTGGACTAATAACAAAGCCATCCGACCGGGTTCCCCCCATTTTTTCAGAAATCTTTTCTCAGAAAGTCAAAATACAGAAGTCAAAATTCAGAAAATAAAAATTCAGAAAGTGAAATTCAGATCTAAAAATAAAGTAAAATTTTGCGCAAAATAAAATTTTTTTCTGCAGTCTCATTACTATCTGAATTTTTAGATCTGAATTTCACTTTCTGAATTTTTACTTTCTGAATGTTTAGATAGGCTACCAAAGAACTTTACAAATATTTATAGTAACTCCTATTTCAAGAATTTGATTTTGAATTCTAAAGAAAAAAAATTGGTCACCAAAGGGTTAATGCATAATAACTTGTGTTATAACGCTAAACATACCGGCAAAAAAATTTATTTAGAAACTATGAAAATAAAATTGTAGGTCACCAATGGGTTATGGCATGGCGTTTAAAGGGTTAAAACGCTTAAAATCAGCTACTTAAGCCTGTGTAAAACTATTTTGATGTGAAAAAATTTGATTCCAGAGTAAAAGAAAATTGAGGTCGTCCATGGGTTAATGTATGGCCGCTTATGGCTTATAATTTTAAAAATTTACCAATTGAGTGCCGCACAACCCATTCCAACCTAATCAAAAAATCATTCATAATATCGTTATAAAAATAAAAATGTATGTAGATAACGAGTGGGTTAAGGCACGACCGTAAATGTGTTTCTGAATTTTTGGTTTCTGAAAAAAGTTTTCTGAATTTTTCCATCTGACTTTTGATTTCTGAAAATTTTTTTTTCGAAAAATTGTAGTTCTGAATTTTTTCTGCCTGAATTTATGGGGGGCACCATCCGACCGATACTGAGACAATACAAAGATTAGCGTACCTGGGAATGTCAGACGCGGTTTTCAGGGTCCCTCAAGAAGGGCTAAACTTCTCTCTCAACAAAGCTCGATCCCGAGTTAAGAATGCAACGAACACCTGGTGCATTCCTTGAACATTGCACTCTCATCAGAACCTTGCGTTTAAATACTAATAACGGCACATCACTAGCACCAATGCCATGACTAAAACACGCAGTGAGTTTGCACTGTTCACGTCATATAATGAAGGAGTACCAAGATCCGTTCATCACACACACACAAACACACACACACATTTGCGGACACAAACTCAAAGATATACATATTTACACACTTACAGACCATGCATCTACTAACTTAAAGAGTTCATCTTGCATTGGGGTTTCGCCGCTTGTGGTTTGCTTCTCATATTCTATTTTCCCACCGCATTGGATAGCTTTGTCGGTTAATGGGCTATATCCTGTTGCTACTGATTATACGCTAAACACTGACCGGTTCTATTGTTGCAAGAATGGTTTGTCCATGTATATGCGACTTGTTGGCGTTAGATGAATGAGATAAATTATGGATATCTTTACATACCTTTTTGCATATTTCACTATTTTAAGAACAGTGGGTATATTTGAAGAAAAGATTAAATTTTTTTAAAGTAGTTTAAGTTAGTATATTCTGAGGGTGGATTACAACACTACTTTTTTTGAATATAATTTTCCTTTAGCTAAATCCTTTTCTTTGTCGAATACAGCCAAAGAACTGAGGCTTAGGTTCGCCGATGAGATGAAATTTAGAATCCCCAAGGATCCGAGAAAAGTTTCGCAAATTGCTAGGATTAATTACTTGTCTGATATTTCGATATGATAATATTATCAGAATCCATTGTGTTCATTGGATGTGAAAATTTATCCGTCTCTGGATCATTGCCCATTGGAAAACGTCAAACAGGTGTGTTCGGTGGAAAAACTTGTAAAAATGTCAATGAAGTGAGAATGGCTTCAAACTCTCTCGAAACGCAAAAAGTTGCAATCGAAACAGCTGTTGCCATTTTGATTGGTTAATAGTTCAAATTTAAAAATTTTTGTTGTTGCTTTCCCTTGCCACAATCAGCTGTTTTTTTACTTACAATCATGACTTAATAATTTATATGGTTGATGTAGATGACATATGGTCTTCTTCTTGTTCATCGTAGTTATGTCAAACTATCACTTCTTTGTTTTTTGTTTACATTCTTTGTTGCACTTCTTGGAAAAGCCACTGAGTTCGCTTGCGTAGTTTGTTGGTTTTTAATAAAAAATCACTTTAATTTGATATTTAATGAGTTCTTCGTAATAATATTTTAGGAAAATGTGTGATTACGGAGTGGAATTCCAACAGTAAAAACTTGTAGCTCTCTCTGTCAATGAAATGTCAAAATGAGCTCTCTCGCTGCAAGTGTTTTGTGTCACCGGACACTTTCCAGTAAAAATTTTTTAAAATTTTATTCTCACCAAACACAGTACAACAAAAGCAAAAAATCATATTTTTTTTATTTAAAATACATTTTTAGCATATTAAAAAACATAAAGTTTCGAGATCTGCATATAATCTACTGTTTGAAAAATATTTTTCTAGTTACGATTAATGTCATTCATTTCCTGCTTTGCTACGATCAAGTGAGCGTTTATGCGCTAAGCATCCAACTTATGTTCATACGGTATTATACACAAAGTGGTTGGATATGTCCACTTAAGCTGGTTGAATTATTGCTACGTTGATTTATACGCGACTATCTGTCGTCTGCATTTGTAAATTAATTTCCATACCTTGCAGTGACATTTGTTTGTTGAATGGCAAAGTGTTAGTTTGGAATTGGGAATAAATGTTGCAGGTGAATGTGGTTGATGCGAGCGGCTGTCTTGTAATTGGGTTTTGGGTTCCTAGAACTTAATACAAATGGGCTACCGAGTTAACCCTAAGCAGCCATAATACTTACTTCTAACTTCGAAAATTCTTCAATTCTCTCACATGTCCTTAGAAATTTTGGATAGTGTAGGTGGAAGAATTTTAAAAAACAAGTAAGGAAGTCTAAGTTCGGGTGAACCGAACATTAAATACCCAGCGTTAGTTTTCAGAACGATATACAAATACCATGACTTGGCAATGATATAGGCCCTAGAATCTTATTTGAAATTTTCTATATAAAAAAGGGAGCGTGGTTATCATCCGATCATGCCCATTTTAAACACCAACCTGCCTTGGCCAGAAAGTAACCTGTGTACCGAATTCCATGCCAATATCTGAACTTATGTTAATTTATGTGATTTTCGAAATATTCGATATCGAAAAAGGGGGCGTGGTTATCATCCGATTTCGACAATTTTCAACAGCTGCTTGTCTTGGCCAGAAAGTAATCTGTATGCAAAATTTCATGCAAATTTCTCAATTTTTACTCAAGTTATCGTGTACACGGACGGACAGACAGACGGGCATACCTTAATAAATTCCTCTTTTCAGTACCGTTATGTGGACAAAATTATAATACCCTTGTACTAGTACTAGTACGCTGGGTATAAAAAGTACATTCCTTAAAAACTAACAAATTGTGGAACAAAAAAGCAACAATCCAAATTTTTTTTTTACGAATTTAATGTTTTTATATGCAAACCGAAGAAATTTTTTCATAAAACTTTTTTATTTGAAATTTTTTTTGTGTACTACTTTTTAGCTTAGGCATATCGCTTTGAATTAGTTTTCGTTACATAATATTTATTTTAAAGATCATTAATTTTCTAAAAATTTCGCAATGCTTGAAGGTTGTACAAAAAAATTTATTATGAATTAATTAATTAACTTCGGAAGTAAACAAAAATTCAAAAATCGGGTGCAGCAATTTTCTACTCAATCTCAAAGTCTTCCAAGGCAAGCATTTGTATTTTTCAAAAAGTTTGAAAATTCCGTTACGATCAGCTGTTTGTCACTTGCAAAATTTTACTGACCGAAATTTCCACAACAAAAATTTTGCAAATCTCCCTTCCAATGAAATGTCAAAATACGCACTCTCTCTGCAAATGTTTTATATGGCAGAAAACTCTTCAATAAAATTTTTCTAAAACCTTTTTGCGGTCAGCATTTTTTTTTCCAAAATTTTTTTAAAATGTTAAAAAATCTTTTTTGTATTAACAAGATTTTAAAATTTCTGCCTTTTGAGTTTCCAAATTTGTTTTTAACATCTCACACGAATTCGCAATAAATTTTAATATCATAAGGGTGAGTTTGTATTGAAATTATATTAACAGAGACCCGCTGTCGCTGCTGCATTTTCAACCCCAACAGGTGACTCGTTCAGTGCAGGTGTAATGTGTAGTTTGGTCAGTTACTTGGCAACCATTTAACCAAAACAACACAAACTTCATAAAAATACTTTTCCTCCTGTAAATAGTTTGGCTTATTTGTTGTTGCATAAATTTTGTAAGAAAGCAGTAACAAAAGTTTTAAATAGAAAATGGTAAATATTTCTTAAAAAGGAATGGTTTTGTTTTTTATACAAGTTTTTAATTTATTTGCACAGATTTTATCACGAGGAAAAACTGATTCAGCGAGTTCGCGTCAGGCAGTAAGCGCCACACATGCCAAACGCCTGCCCAATTCATTGGAGGATTTTATTTTAAAGCGCGACTATACGGGTGCAAGGACTTTTCTTGAGGTATTGTTTAAGAAAATGGAAGCAGCAAAATTCATTACTTCCATTCAAAAAAAAAAAATCTAAAACTTACACTAGCAAAAAATTTTATTTTCCTTTAATTATACTCCCATAACAATTACTCTCCTCACTAGTTTTCCAGCGATGATGAGAATGATGACAACCGTTTACTAACCGATCAGTGGATAGCCTTTTGTAGTTTTCATTTGGGTGACTATCCACAGGCGTTGCAACAATACAAAAGTTTACGTGAGGCTGACCCAGCCACCGAAAATGTGACGCTCAACATCGCTGTTTGTATGTTCTACCTGGGCATGTATGAGGAGGCGCAACGCCTAATGGAACATGCACCCAATAGCTCGCTGAAGTTACGTTTACTTTTTCATTTGGCGCATAAGTTTGGCATTGATGATCAAGTGACACAGTTGCAAGGATCACTGAAGGAGGATGTGGAAGATCAGTTGAGTCTCGCCTCGATGCAATATTTACGCGCACATTATCAAGATGCAATTGATATATACAAACGTTTGTTGTTGGATAATAAGTAAGTATGTAAAAGTATTTAATAGAATGATTGAGAGGGTGCGTAAAAAAAGTTATAACAATGAAGCTAACTCTCTAAAAATCACCTCTTCAACGAATATTTCCTCTAAAAATTAAAAATTCTCTTCCCACAGAGATTACTTGGCCATTAATGTCTATTTGGCTTTGTGCTTCTACAAGTTGGACTACTATGATATGTCACAAGAGGTTTTAGATGTCTACTTGGCTAAGCATAAGGACAGCACAATTGCCACAAATTTGAAAGCTTGCAATCGATTTCGTCTATTTAATGGACGTGTGGCCGAACAGGAAATACAAAATATCGCCGACAATGGCACCTTTGGCGCTGATTTGATACGTCACAATTTAGTTGTGTTTCGCAATGGTGAGGGTGCAATGCAATATTTCCCATCGCTACTAAATATCGTGCCAGAGGCACGCCTCAATCTGGCTATATATCATTTGAAGAATGGTAATGTGCAAGAGGCGCATGTGCTAATCAAAGAATTGCAGCCCACTGTGCCACATGAATATATATTGAAGGGTGTGGTGCATGCAGCACTCGGACAGGAGATTGGTTCGGTGAGTTGGTTCACCATGATAATTATGAAAGTGCCTTAATTCTTTACACTCTTATTCTTTGATAGAAAGAGCACATTAAAACGGCTCAGCAGAATTTTCATTTAGTTGGTAGTTCAGCTACAGAATGCGATACTATACCGGGCCGTCAGAGTATGGCTTCGGCTTTTTTTCTTTATGCTCAATTTGAAGAGGTGCTCGTTTATATGAACTCGATTAGAAGTTACTTTGTCAATGATGATACATTCAATTACAATTATGCTCAAGCGAAATGTGCTACGGGGTATTACAAGGAAGCTGAGGAACTTTTAATGCAGATTTCAGATATGGAAATTAAGAATCAACATGCTTATTGTATGATAATTGCAAAATGTCATATTCATGCTGGACGTCCTGAATTGGTGAGTAAAAATATGTTCGTTTGCATTTTTATATCAGTTTGAAAGCCACTGCAGTTTATATTGCAAGTGCACTCTTAATTTTTTCACTTGGCAGCACTCGTATTTTCTGTCATTGGCTGATATTCAAAATTAATCACAGCACGTGTGTGAACGCAAATTTCAGGGAATTTTTGCTTAAGACATTAAAAAGGTGAAAGAAATAGAAAGATATGTTTATTTGTGTGAAAAAAGGTAGTATTTATATTATATTGCGCATTGTGTTTTAATAACTAGTGAAATGTCTAACAAAAAAACAAAATGTAAGGTTATATTTCAGTAGGAAAATATTAATGGAGCTCAAGTCGCAATCCAATATTTTATTAAGTGAAGAAATAACAATATTTTCATATCAATAACGTTCACTTTCGCTGAAGAATGAATTGTTTATCTAGTTGATCTCAAGTTAAAAATCAATGTGGGAAATCGCAAAACTTTAATGAGAATCAAATGTATTTCCCACAAAATGGCTGCCAACATGCCCACGAAGACCATATAGCTTGTTTGTAAAAGAGTCTCAAAATTTTCAGCTTCCGTATTTATCTAAAAAAAAGATATATCTAACTTAATTTATCTCCCTTTAGGCCTGGAATGTTTTCATCACACGCGATACAAATTCCGAAGCCTTTTTATTACTGCAACTCATCGCAAATGAATGTTATAAGTGTGAAGAGTTTTGGGTAGCTGCAAAGGCCTTCGATATGCTGGAAAAGTAAGTTAATCGTAAGTTTCATTCGCCTAAATATATACTAACGTTCCTATCACACAGACTCGATCCAAGTCCAGAGAATTGGGAAGGCAAGCGTGGCGCATGTGCAGGTGTAATATATGCTTTGGCCTCGAAGGCGCATAAAGGATGTCCACCGAATGGAGTAACCGATGTGATTGGCTTGTTACGTGATTCAACTAATCCACAAGCGGATACGATGGTGAAAGTTGTGCGTAAATATATAAGCAGTTTGAAATAAATATTGTGTAACTTTTGTGGTTAGGTAAAATTTGTATTGTGGGGAAATATAGAAAGATGACACTAAGTAATAAGGAAATTAAAAAAAAAATATTTGTTGTAATTTGGAAATGAAAGTTTTTGGACTGAGAATAACAGTGAGAAATGCTACTTTCAAGGCTATCTCCTCCGGGGAGATAAAATCTACTTGTTGGAGTGCGCGGGGAGGTTAAATTGGGTTTGAGAGCCATGCTTACCCATCCGGATGGAGCTGCTGGTGTTACTCAACTTCATTTTGCTTCCAGGAAAACCAAATACCGACACAACAACGTGCAGGCATCATAATTTCATCAACTTATTCAAATACGCAACCAAAAATATTTTATTCTCTACATAAAATATTTGAATTCATTAACGCCTTCCAACTAACCAGTTCATAACAGCATAGCAGCCAAGCTTGCAGCACACATTGCAGCGCACATACCGTGAGTAGCGCTTAACCATAACCCAAATGCATAAAAAGAAGAATCCTTTTAGAAACGCAAATTCAGCGTGAGTTAACTTTGATGGTTAACAAATTCTGCAATGAAAATTTGAGGAGCTCACAAATATGATAATGACTGTGTCATGCAGTTTTACAATTTGGCATATTTGCAATTCAACAGCGGCAACACTACTTTCAGTGGCAGCAAAGCCAACAATGCTAGTGTACCAAAAAAACTGCCTATTATATAAGGATTATACAATTACAATATAAGGATTCTTGCTGGTAAGCTTTTTGTGGCAGAAATACAATTGAAAAGTTTGCCAAGGGGCGACCTTGTTTTGAAAAAACTTTTCCAAACCACTTTTGATGTTACTTTATCTGAGAATCGAACCACACGAAAATAATTTCAATAAGGGAAGAACGCGCAGTAAGGCGAGCAGTGGATTCACCTGTTGATATTATATTTGACTCAGACTCTGATGATACTAGAGATTGCGCTAGTGATAACATAGTCTCCGAACCATCACCGCTAAAAAGCGCGAAATTTACAATTGTAAATTAAATATAAAATAAAATTTCAAAATCGTTGCATATTTCAATGGGTTTTTTCTTTTTTCTTTCCTGGGGACTCCAAAAACTTTTTTATTAAAAAATTATGTCCGAGAGATCCCCAGTGACATTTTCCGCTGAAGAATTTCCTAGAACATTTTAACCCCCTCACGACCGCGCAAATAATATTTTTATCCTAATTCTAGAAAAAAGTGCCGAAAATACTTTTTTTTACTTATAGAAAATGATTCTTCATTGAAATTCACTATATGCACCCGAACTACATATTTTGCTACAATATGAATTTTAACCCTTCTTTCCTTCTTAAAATCACTTTTTCTTTAAAAAATTTCAACTTGAAGTGACCTTAAAAAAATTTTGACCTGAGAATGCAAAAAAATTTGTTGGTTTTACTATATATCCTAAGGCCTTTCATTCTGCGCTAGAATCATTCCGAGATCGACTATGATCCATTTAAAGAAGTCTCAATTACACAGGTTAGATAAATTTTTCGAAATTTTCCTTACAGGGTATGCACATATTTGTGTGTCTGTTTGTGCGCCTATGAAATGGTTTATATGAATTATTCTCCCACTATTTGATGGCTTCACATTGAATTTGCATATTTGATATGAGTGTGCCGAGTATAAATATTTACAGGGCGTGTGGTGTTCATTACGAGCCACTCACACTTGCAATTATTACACACTCACATACATCCTTAACTACTTACATACATATGTATGTATGTACATACGGCCAAACATCTAACGACTGTCACCAACTCATTCAAATTCATTGTGCAATTGTGCCATTGCCACAAGCAACCACTGCGCGCGTTATCAACATTGCTTTCAACGTACGACACCACAGTCAGTGTACCAAGTGCCTAGCCATCATCATCGTCATCAGCGTCGCGCTCCATCCATACGTCTGTCCGTTAGCAAGGTCTCATGCCACACACACACCCACATAACATAAAAGCAGCAACACTGTTGTTAAACGCTTTTCCACTTTTTGAATTTTTCATGTGGCAAATGAATGAATGTGGCAACACGTCGGTTGGTTGCTTTGCTTGGTTAGTTGGTTACATGCTACTTCTGCCACTGCCACTGCTGCTGCTACTCAAAATGCTAACGGGTGATTGTGGTATTTATATTCAATGCCTTTTAATTGCATTGTTACCAATATTTGTTGTTTT